>SZWC01005558.1:78723-100164 GCA_023375785.1 Penium margaritaceum
ATGCGCGCTGAGTGCGGTCTCCCGGAGTCCTTCGCCTTCGAGGGCTTTGCCTACATGACGTGGGTCTGGAACCGCCTTCCGCATGGTCCCTTGCCGGACCACGTCACGCCGTATGAGCTGTGGTTCGGTCACCGTGCGGACCTCAGGCTTGCTCGCGTCTGGGGTTCCTTGGCCTGTGTCTGGTACAACGAGGACCAGCAGGGGTCCAAGGTCTCTCCGCGCAGCCGGATGTGTGCCTTCCTCGGTGTCTCCTCGCGCTCCAAAGCGTGGCGTTTCTGGGATGCGGGTCGCCACCGCATCGTTGAGTCGCGCGACGCGCTGTTTTTTGAGGCACTGTCGTACCGCGACCTGTCTGCCATTCTCACCCAGGCAGCGTCTCACGTTCCTACCTATGAGGCCTCTCGTCGGATGGGGGAGTCTGTCCCACAGGGTGAGTACGTCCGGGGTGCCTCCGGGGTGGGACCGTCGCTGGCCACCATTGACCCGGCCATCATTGTTGTCGGGCCTGTAGTCTCTACGCTTGCCACGACTGTCTCGCCCGCACCTGTCGCGCCTGTTTCGCCTGCCGGAGCTGTACCTGTCTCGCCTGCGCCTACGGCGCCTGCCTCACCCGCACCTGCCGCGATTGCCTCGCTCGTGCCTGCCGCGACTGCCTCGCCCGTGCCTGACACGACTGCCTCGCCCGCGCCTGTAGCGCCTGCTTTGCCTGCCAGAGCTGCACCTACTGCCTCTTCGCCTGCAGCGCCTGCCTCACCCGCGCCTGCCGCGACTGTCTCGCCCGCGCCTACCGCGACCGTCTCACCCGTGCCTGCAGCGCCTGCTTCGCCCGCGCCTGCCGCGCCTGTCTCGCCCACGCCTGTAGCATCTCCAGATACAGCACTTGCCCTCCCTGTGCCTGAACCGTCGGTCAGCTCAGACTCGGGCTACTCCCGTGGACCAGGTGGGCGTCTCCGCCCACTGGTCTCACGAGCACCTTCGACTGCGGTTGCGCCACCCAGACGACGCACGCGCAGCGCGCACAGTGGTGACCCTGGCACGAAGGCTCTCGGCCTGAGTGTCCAAGGCACCTACACGAAGGTGCACCCAGCTTGTCCCATTGGGCACCAGCTGATCGCTGACGAGCACGAGGCTGCACAGGCAGCTGCCGCTGACCTAGTTGTGGTCCGTCCGATCCATGAGGCATGTGTCCTGGCCACCCGGAGCTCTCCTTTGACGGTCCCTGATCCAGACACGTTAAAGGAGGCTCTCTCAGGGGAGGATGCTGAGCAGTGGCGGGCCGCCTGTGAGGACGAGCTCAGGGCCATCCGGGAGCACGGAGTCTTTGAGCTGGTCGACCGTCCTGAGGGAAGGAAGCTCGTGCAGGCCAAGTGGGTCTTCCGCAAGAAGGTGAAGCCTGACGGCTCACTGGACCGCTATAAGGCCCGCTTGACTGCCAAGGGATTCTCTCAGGTTGAGGGGATCGACTTCACTCACACCTTTGCCCCTATTGGCCGCATGACCACAGCTCGCGCGCTGCTTTGTGTGGTCGCCCACCATGACTGGGAGCTGCACTAGATGGATGTGAACAATGTGTTCCTCCATGACACCTTGGAGGAGGAGATCTTCATGGTCCAGCCACCAGGGTTTGAGGTCGAAGGCAACAAGGTCTGGCGCTTCCGCAAGGCCTTGTATGGCCTGAAGCAGTCGCCCCGGTGCTGGAACCAAGAGATCACTCGCACCCTCACTCAGGCCGAGTACGTCCAGAGTGATGCCGATCCGTCACTCTTCATCCAACGGACAGCCGAGCACGTCACTGCCATTCTGGTGTATGTGGACGATCTCCTGATTGCGTCTCCTTCATTGGAGGCCGTGAAGGAGGCCAAGGCGGTCCTGTAGGCCGCCTACAGGATGAAGGACCTTGGTCCGGCGGCTGTTTTCCTCGGGATGGAGATTGTGCGTGGTCGTCGTCGACGGACACTCCTCCATCAGGCACGATATGCACAGGTTGTGGGGGAGCGGTTTGCTGACCTCCTTGGCGCTGTTCCCGCCGCCTCGTCACCCATCACTCCCGACGGGCAGGACGCCCTGAAGGTGACAGACCCAGCCGATCTGGACGAGACTGTGGACGTGACCCTGTACTTGCGCGTCATTGGCTCACTGATGTACTTGGCCACGACCACGCGTCCCGACATTGCGTTCGCTGTCAACCTACTCACACAGTTCAGTCAGTCCCCTCGGGCTCGCGCTCTGCACGCAGCTTTGCGCGTCGTCCGGTACGTGGTCTCCACACTGTATCATGGTCTCTGCTTTCGGAGACAGTGCTCGGTTGTGGTAGATGGCTACACCGACAGTGACTGGGCGTGGAGTCGTGATGGACGCAGCCGCACTGGTTACGTGTTCCTGCTTTGTGGCACCGCTGTGTCTTGGCGCAGCGGCAAGCAGGGGTGCATTACTCGCAGCTCCTCAGAGGCTGAGTATGTTGCTCTGGGCGCTGGCGCCGCTGAGGCGGTGTGGCTGCAGCGGTTGTTCTAGTGCTTGGGTCAGTCCGTGCCTACCATCATCCTCCGATGCGACAACCAGAGTGCTCTCGCGATCGCTGAGAACTCTGGTGTGTTCCACGCACGCACGAACTACATCGCTGTCGAGTATCATTTCGTGTGCAATCTGGTGGAGCGGTAGTTGATCTCCATCGTCTGGGTGGGCACAGACTTGCAGCGCGCTGACTTCCTGACGAAGGCACTGGCACGTGGGAAGTTCTTGGGGCTGTTCGTTCCGTCGGTTTGCGACCCCTGTCCGAGAGTGGGTGACTGTCCGGGTCCCTGTTGAGCACTCTGTGTTGCACCGGCACGCGTTCTGCACGTGTATGGACATGCGTACCATCGGGTCATGGGGGAGTGTTGTGATGTTGTCAGTCATACACAGTTGTACAGTTGGTTGTGACCACTCGGCCGTGTCCATGCTCGTGCAGATCCTTGAGGCGGACCCAGCTNCGGAGTTCCCTGAGGTGGTGCTCCACCCGCTGGAGGCAGCCTGGCAGCCTACCCAGTGTACTAGAGGGCTCCCACAGCCCACAGACTACGTTTGGAGGTCTTCAGGATTTTCTCGGTGGACAGCCCTGCCAGGCTGATTTACATGTTTGTTTTCTTACACTCTCCGGCTGTTGCCGGACGTAGGCGTGTGACCAGTCGTTGTGTCTGTCTTTTCGTTGTGCATTCGTAGGATCAGACGACGCTCTGTTTGGACGCCTGTGCGCAGAGTTATGGCCAAAACAGTGGTTTTGGGCCGGTTCAAGTTTGACAGGCACCGCCGCGTTCGCCACCCGCCGTGAGCCGCGGCGGCTATTTATGCTGTGGACCTGTCATTTGTTAGCACTCTCTGCACATTCACAAAACTGCAGCTTCTGAGACTTGCCTTGTCTCTCTTAGCCTGACCCTTGCTGTTCTCGCACCCGCTTGCATGCTAGTGCGTTAAGCTGACAGGTCTGTGTCGCCACGTCAGCAGCAGCATTGCTAGGAAACTGCAGTGAAGCTTCTCAAATGCAGCTCCCCCATCACATGAAAACAAGAGAATATGATGCAGGGCACGGCAGTGAGAATGTACGCACCCTAGCATCTATTGCATCACAAGAATCATAAAGACATCATGCAACTGTCATGTGAGTGCCAGAGGGCACCACTGGGTCCATCAACAGCTTGGGGACATCGATGGCTTCAACCAGCATAGACGCTCCAGTCAGCTCCCCAGGTGATCCCATGGTCCCCTTAATCTGTACGTGTGTGTGTGCATAATGTGAGAGGCAAGAGGGCACAGAGTTGTGAGTGGCCAACGAACTTCAACACTCCCCCATGACCCGCAGACAAGCATCCCAAAGCACACAGAAGGGAATCACAAGAGGTGATCACAAGAGATGTGAGTGAGGATACACAGCAACAATCAACCTGGTTCATGCGGACTGATGAGACCCACAGAATGAATGGCACCTTTGAAGACATTTCGACTGAGGGCTTTTGTGAGGAAATCAGCTCTCTGAGACCGTGTATCCACCCAAGCGACTTGGACAAGGCCAACAGCAATGCACTCACGAACAAAGTGATGCTCCACATTGATGTGTTTGGTGCGTGAGTGATGCATGCCACTGTTTTCTGTGATGGCCTTTGTGCTTTGATTATCACAGCGAAGAGTGATGCATCGAATGGGAACACGCAACTGTTGCAGCAGACGACACAGCCAGACAGCTTCACAAGTGCCTACACCAAGAGCAACATACTCGGCCTCAGCAGTGCTGCATGCCACACACCCTTGCTTGCCACTTTTCTAGGATACGGCTATGCCACCTACTAGAAAGATGTACCCTGTACGGCTGCGAGCATCTGAATCATGTGCCCAGTCACTGTCTGTGTAGCCATCCACTACCACAGATGGCTGGGCACGAAAGTACAACCCAACACGGGGAGTGGAAAGGGCGTACCGAACCACTCGCAATGCAGCCTCGAGGTGACGTTCCCTAGGGCATTGGGAGAACTGAGATAGGAAATTTACAGCAAAAGCGACATCAGCACGCGTGGTAGTGGCAAGATACATCAGAGAGCCAATGACACGGAGATAGTCGGTCACATCAACCGTCTCCCCAAGCTTTGAGGGATCGAGTGATTTTAGGAGAGACTGCCCGGCAGGTGTCATGGGAGGGGATGCTGTGGGAATGGACATGAGAAGTGGGGCGGAGCGCTCCCCCAGGCTACGCACATAGGCAGCCTGGTGCACGTGCAAGACCCGACGAGCACGATCTCGCTCCAACTCCATTCCAAGAAAGACACGAGCTGGGCCCAGATCCTTCATTTTTTATGCTGCTTGGAGTAGGGACTTGGCAGCAGCCACAGCCGCCGCATCGGGGGAAGTAATGAGAAGGTCGTCTACATAAACAAGAATGGCGACGAGTGGTTTTGTGGGCGGCCCTAGAAAGAGCGCTGGATCCACGGTGCTTCGCGTGTAGCCACCCTTTTCAAGGGTGGCTGTGATCTCTTGGTTCCAGCATCGTGGGGACTGTTTGAGGCCATAAAGGGCCTTGCGCAAGCGCCAAACTCGGTTGGTGCCATCAGAGAAGTCGGGGGGCTGGACCATGTAAATCTCTTCGTCCAGCTTACCATGGAGAAAGGCGTTGTTGACGTCCATCTGTTCCAGCTCCCAGTCATGCTGGGCAACAAGACTGAGAAGAGCTCTGGCTGTGGTGTAGCGGCCGACTGGGGCAAAGGTTTCATCAAAGTCGACCCCAGGGATCTGAGAGAACCCCTTGGCGGTGAGGCGAGCTTTGTACCGTTCAACTGTGTTGTCTGGGTTCAGCTTTCGACGGTACACCCACTTGGCGGCAACTGCCTTGCGGCCAGGTGGGAGGTCAACGAGCTCATACACACCATGGTCAGACAGTGCATCAAGTTCGGCCTTCATGGCCTGCTCCCATAATGGAGAGTCAGGGGCAGTGCGAGCTGCCTGCACAGTTTGTGGCTCAGGAGAAAGAGCAGAAAGACCGGCAGCAGCAAAGCATGAGGCAACATACCCGGCTACGGAAGAAGATGCAGCGGAGTGGAATTCTTGTTC
Source organism: Penium margaritaceum (assembly GCA_023375785.1). Taxonomy (NCBI): domain Eukaryota; kingdom Viridiplantae; phylum Streptophyta; class Zygnematophyceae; order Desmidiales; family Peniaceae; genus Penium; species Penium margaritaceum. The sequence goes on from SZWC01005558.1 coordinate 84,295, forward strand.
TATGAGAGAGTAACCCAGGGCGGTGCTGGGGTGTATGACGGACGTGGCAGCAGACAGGCCAGAAGTGGTGAGTCCAAGAGCACGGAGACCAGGGTCCCAGAGACGACAGGGTGCGACTGAGAGGGGAGAGCCCACAGACGCCCACCACGTGTGTAGGGGGAGACTGGGGAAATGGATGGAGCATGCTCAGATGACGATGGGTCCGCGGCAAGACTCTGCTGCTCAGGCGGAGCGGAGGAGACAGGGGAGGGCGATGAGACTGCGCCCGGACTAGGAGAAGAGGACGAGACAGCAGGAGAGCCAGAGGAAGGAATGGGAGAATCCAGTGGTGTCGTGGAGGGTGAGAGCACCGGAGAGGAGGACACGGGCAGAGGAGAACTCTGGTCGGCAGAGAGGGAGTCAGAGGGAATGGAGGGACGCACCGAGGGGAGAACAGCAGTCCCAGAGGACACAGAGCCACCCCCACCCCGAAGAGGCGGAGAGAGAGACCCACCAAAGCGGGGAGAATCGCGTTCAAAGAGATGCTCGAAGAAGAGAGCGTCATGAGACTCAGCGACACGACATCGCGAAGGATCCCAGAAACGCCAGGCTTTGGAGAAGGGAGAGACACCCAGAAAAATGCACAGACGACTGCGAGGGGACAGTTTACCGTCACGCTGGTCAGCAGGTACCCAAACAGAGGCTAGACAGCCCCAAACGCGGGCCAGGCGGAGGTCCGCACGTTGGCCAGTCCAGCGTTCAAACGGAGTGACAGTGTGGGGAAGTGGTCCATGCGGAATGCGATTCCAAACCCATGTCATGTAAGACATGGCTTCAAAGGCAAAGAGGGGAGACTGACCAGAGGCAGAGAGGAGAGATCGGACCCCATCAGCAAGGGTGCGGTTCTAGCGCTCTGAGACACCATTCTGCTGGGGAGTGTAGGGGACGGAGGATTCAAGCCGAACCCCACGGGACTCAAGAAAGCGAGATGTGGGGCCAAAGAACTCACCCCCACGGTCGCTACGAAACACACGGAGCGACCGAAGGCAAGCTCGCTCTGCCTGTGGCAGCCAAGACTCTACGACATCAGTGACATCACTTTTGTGGCGCAGGGCGAAGACCCAGCGATAACGGGAGTAGTCATCAGTGAGGCACAGAACATACCGCCCAAGGCCACCGAGGAAATCCTGGGGCAATGGACCCATGACATCGGCATGGACGAGGTCAAGAGGGTGCGAGGTGCTGGACTCAGAGGTAGAGAATGGTGAGCGGTGCATTTTGCCAGTGGCACAATCCAGGCAGGTGGACGTGCAGGGTGGAGAGAAGGTGGCGGGATCAAGACCGTGTGCAGGTGGAAGGCGAAGTAGGCGTTGGATCGCGGCAGTGTGAATGTGGCAGAGACGACGATGCAAGAGATCGGCATGATCAGGGGACATCGAAGGAGCGACATGAACAAGTGCAGAGGCAGCGGAGGACGAAGGCAACGTGAGTGGCACACGGAACAGACGATCACAGCGCACACCACAAAGAACAACACGGCCAAAGGAGCAAAGGGAAATGGAAGCAAGGCTGCGACTGGACGAGAAGTCCATGCCCTGATCGTCGAGGGTGGTCACAGAGAGAAGACTGACTTCAAGGTCGGGAACATACTGAACATCAGGCAGGTAGACAGTGCCGCCGGGCCCAACAAACCGAACGACACCAACACCTTGGACAGGAAGCAGCTGGCCTGAGCCTGTGCGCACAGACCGGACAGACTGAACGGGCCCGAGAGACACGAAGGAGGTACGACAAGAGGTCATGTGATGGGTGGCCCCTGAATCAATGATCCAGAGACCAGGGGAGGCACGAGTGGTGGGAAGGACTAAACAGACAGCCACAGTGCCACGAGCAGAGGGGGAAGTGACATGACCAAGACGAGAGGGGAACATGTGAGACTGCCAGTGTTCAATCCATGGACGATTAGCAGACAAGCCCCCTTGCACACTACCCGACGCGGACCCACGAAGAGTGACATCCGACTCACATACAGAGAAACGACACTGGCCACTCACACTCTCACCTCCCTGGGAACGAAGGTGCAGAAGTTCAGCGAGGCGACGTTCATGACTGCGCTCTTCGTCGCGACGATCCGAGGGACGGTCGGAGGAGCGGTCAGAGGCACGATCGGAGTAGTGGCCATCGTCACGACTCCAGTGAGGAACATAGTAGTGTGAGGATGGAGGACCATAGTATGGAGGGCCAGATGGCGGGGGAACCCAACCCCAGGGGCTGGGCGTAGGAGGTATCTGTTGGAGAGGTGCAGATGTCGTGGTGAGGGCTGAGGCAGATGAAGAGGATGTGGAGGAGGAAACTGTCATGGCAGATGCAGCAGTGGAAGCGGCAACACCAGTGCGCGCCCAGTGAGCACGCATGGAGGAGGCGAGGCGTGCGTCATCACTGGGAGCAGGACACTTAGGCGCCGAGTGACCAGTGGCGCCGCAGTTCCAGCAGGTGACGTCAGGTGCTGAAGTGGCGGAGCCCTTGCCGCCACGGCCACCCCCACAGCCCTTGCCCCCACGACCTCCACCTCGGCCAGAGCCAGAGCCATTGCCTCCCCCGCGGCCAGCAGCCTGTGTGGAGTGAGCAGAGGCCTGAGATGGCGTGGCAGCAGAGGATGCTTCGATGCTGGCCGATGGCGTGGAGGTGGTAACTGCTGCAATGGCAGCGCGATGAATGCGCTTGTTCTAGAGGGCGTTCCACCAGTCAGTGAGACGTGCAGCAGTGAAGTCAAAGAGAGGACCAATCCTTGGTGGGGAGTCGGCTAGGACAGGGGCAGAGGCAAGGCGCTCAAGTTCTGTCTGGGAGATATGAAGATACAGGTCGGAAAGCTCAGGGATGAGACCAGCCACAATAGAGAGACATGCAGAGAGAGGGCCAGGTGCAGCCTTGCCAAGTTCGCGCAGAAGACGCAGACTGCGGGCCCAGTATTCATCTGCTATCTCATCTGCTCTCATTTGCAGTGTGTTGAATTGTACTGTGAGTGCACTCTGAGCGGCATGACCAGTTACAGTTTTTCGACAGCGAATGAGTGCATAGGCTCCTACTGGGTCTGCACTGGTACCTCGGATGGGATCGGCGTTGTACGTCCTGATGTCATCCAACAGATTTTCAGGGCCGGCGTTGATGAGTGCTCGTACAGCTCACGCTGCCTCTGCTGGCTGTGGCACAAACGAGGTTTTGGTGGGCGAGTAATATTCCCACAACAGTTCACCCTGAGCCCATGCACTGAAGCGCATCTCCCAGGATGTGAAAGTGAGCTTTGAGGTGAACTGCGGTGGCGGTGTCTCAAAATCTTTCTGCCGAGGAGGTGGAACCGTCCGAGGTGTGGCTGAGGCGGAAGGAGAAGAGGAGTTAGCAATGCCACCAGCAGGTGGCACTGAAGAGCCTGTAGATCCTGACTTGTCAGAGGGAATGACTGATGCAAATGCTGGAACGGTACGAAGACGCTCTAGCACTAATGAGGCTACTGTGGCTGCTAACTCCTGCTGTGCATCACGCTCACGTTCTAACTCATCCTGTGCCTTGCGGCGCTCAGCCTGAGCCTCGCTAAGAGCGGCCTGGAGGGCCTCTAACTTCTCTTCTGGTCCAGGCATGGTAGGGAGACGGACGAGATGAGGCCACAGATGAGAAGAGAAGGGAAGAGAGGGATGAGCTCACCGAACTAATGACGGGGCAGCAGGGCGAAGAGGGGGGACACCACCGCTGCTGCTGAGGAGAAGAGTATTGCCACCCAGCCTACAGCTGCCACAGTCAAGCAAAGGAGGCCGGTGACAGAAGCTCCAGCGACTGCCGCAGATGCAGACACAACCAGCACCCCTGTAGTAATGTGTGGGGTGGGTTCCCGCGGGCCACCAGTAGGAGTCAAGACAGCTGCCATTGTGGAGGCTTGGATAGAGCTGACAGCTGCTGAAGTGGCGTCTGCAGCTGTGGAGGCAGCTGTGGCAATGGCGGCTGCCGTTGCTGTAACCTGAGTGGCAAAGTTTGCTGCTGCAGCAGCAAGTAGTGTCCGGGAAGCTGCTGAGTGTGTATAGGCGTCTGCTGCTTGACCCACTGCAGTCTGTGTAGGGGCCCTGCACGCACGAGCGGTGGCAGCAAATGTGGCCGCAGCGCCTGCTGCAGCGTCAAGGATGGACCCAGTCAAGCTAATGGGGTCGGCGTGTACTGGGAGAGCGGGGACGACACCAGGAATCTCCGGTGTAGGTGCTGGTTCTGAAGATGCAGGTGTAGCGGACGACGGACTGATGATAGTGTTGGACGTAGAAGAGGCGGCGGTTGGTGAGCTGCCACCAGATGGTTGCATTGTGGAGGGATGGGGCGGCGACGGTGGAAGGTTGTCCGCGGTGTAGACGTGCGCGCGAATCTCCTCCTCACTTGCAACCGCCTCCCTCTCAGCGATCTCAGCAAGCTCCTCTTGCCAGTAGTCGGTGTCCAGCATACGGAACCAGAGTGGGGTGTCGTCGTGTGGGTGCCTGTTCAGTAATGGTGAATCCAGAGTGGCGGCTATGTGGTTGATGGAAGTGTGAAGAAGTGCACGATGGTGTGCCAAGAAGCACGATGATCCACGGACGGTTGCGAGAGAGTGCAGGTTTGCCCGTGAGTCGTGGAAGTGAGACAATGCAAGCGCAGGTGTGCGTGTGCAGTCTCAGGCAGCCGAGTGTAGTCGCGGACGGCAGCGGAGAGATCAGAGTTGGCTGAGAGAGCAGCCAGGAGCGCAGCTGAGTGGGCAACACCCGAGAGAGGTCTGGAGGGACACCCTGGAAGAACCGGGGGTGTCGAAGGCAGCCGAGGACAGCCAAGAGGGCTACTGAGATCGGAGAGCGGTTGTGAGCAGCTGCAAGAGCAGTTGAGTACCGAGAGGGGCTGAGGGCAACAATAGCCGAGGAAAGCTGGGGGTAGCAGCGAGAACGGTTCCAAAGCTGCCCGAGAACAAGGACACCAGCGTCTGACTGTCTTGTTGCCTCAGGCCAAACAGACGGCCGGCGGCGGTGCAGAGTACCCGCTACGATGATGTGTGGCCCATGGGAGAAGTGGGCCGCGGAAGTTCAAGGACCAGGATCGACGAGCAGTAGGATTGAATCCTCATTGCTCTGATACCAGTAGTTGCTAGGAAGTTGCTAGCCTAGCTTATCCAAGTGTGGAGATGCATGTTTGCACTGCAAGCACCAACGTAGAGGGCACGCCATGGATGCGGCAACTTGTTTAAGATCAATCGAAGACAAGGGGTGAGGGGGAGCGATAGTCACTTAGAAGCCGGTGAGCGTGCACTCACCACTGGCATCACGCCCACGCGAGAACACACCGCCACCCGGGGGTCGAGCCCGACCACTCGGATTTAACCGAGGGCGGCTACTCACCAATGCACGGCCAAAACCGGCATGGTGACCCCCTAAGGATCAGCACCTGGGAAAATGCAGCTCCCCCATCACATGAAAACAAGAGAATATGATGCATGGCACGGCAGTGAGAATGTACGCACCCTAGCATCTACCGCATCACAAGAATCATAAAGACATCATGCAACTGTCATGTGACTGCCAGAGGGCACCACTGGGTCCATCAGCAGCTTGGGGACATCGATGGCTTCAACCAGCATAGACGCGCCAGTCAGCTCCCCACGTGATCCCATGGTCCCCTTAATCTGTACATGTGTGTGTGCATAATGTGAGAGGCAAGAGGGCACAGAGTTGTGAGTGGCCAACGAACTTCAACAGTAAGGATGTGACATGTCGCATTGAGGACCTTCATCTTTAGATTGAAATTCAATGCCTCACCATTTTTTGGGGCTGAGCAAGAAAAGATGCTGAAGCAAAGGAGCGGTCCAAACGTGTGAATATTGTCTGTAGCCTTTTACAAAGCATACAGCAATGTTCCATTGTCTCTTCGTTATGGGAAGATGAGCATGCACCAACATTTTTTCCTACAAATTGGGTGTGATGGGAACTATTCATCGTGAGCTACATATGATTCATTTGAGGATCGTTATTAATAACGCTTAACAGGGGATTGGCGCAAGAATGGGGGGTGGGTGGTGAGGGGACATAAGGAACAAGCCATGAGTGGTGACAACATTGTCAATCTTCTAGGAAACTCACAGGTGGGGCGGCTCGTATTGGAGAGAAAGGGAGGTGTTGTATGAGGCACGACCAAGCAATCACTACACACGTGCAATGTGAAAATGTGGGTTTTACCATCATCCGTGGGGTCGCGCTCACCCACTAACCTTCTGTTGTTGTGTGTGTCGTACACAGCTTACGGTGACCCCTCGGCTCATGTCCATTCACGTGCAGATCCCTGAGACTGGCGACGGTGGAAGAAGGCTGGCGGCCGGCGGCGACGGGCGCCCAGAAGAATTCCGTATTTTCTAGATTCGTGCTGTGTCACAGCACGTAGGCATGCAGCCTATCAGGACATAGATCTCATCGGTGTGGCCGTTCTGGTTCAAACGGCTCGTCGTTCTGACGTGTCTGCATGGAATTATGGCCAAAACTGTGTTTTTGCCACTGTTTTGTCCTGCTAGAAAATAGCGCCCTTATGCGCCGTGTGTGTGTGCACTAGGACCGTGACGCTATTTAGGTTGCCCAGACCTCAGTTGTCATTTCTCTCTGCATATTTCAACATTTGCAGCTTCTGACACTTGTGTTTGTGTCCCTAGCCAACCCCATGATGTTCTCACCTCAACCTGTGTGTGCTAGTGAGTTCAGTTGGCTGGCTTGTACTGCCACGCCAGCGACAACAGTGCTAGGAAGCTGTCTCTCATGGTATCAAAGCAGCGAGCCAGTGCTCGCACAGCTGCGTAGCAGAGGCGCAGCAATCGCCGCAGCAGTGAGCAACCGCAGCCGCTGCCTTGAGGAGCAGCAGCAGCAGCGCACCCTGTCTCGACAGAAGGTCTTGGGAGGACCCTCCACCATTCCGACCGTTTTTTTTAAGAACTCCGCGACGAGTTTTCTACAGCTCCGCGGTGACTGTTCCGCGGGAGCAGCAACTACTCCGCGCTACTCCGCGGTGCTCTGCGGCTCAACGAATGCGGCAGCTCCGCAACCGCAACGGAACGCGCTGAGAGTGTCGCGGATCCACCGCGATTGTACGCGGCATTCCGAACCCGCCACTCAGTGGTGGCAGTGCCGTGGCAGATCAGTGGCGCTCCACGGTGGATCCGCGGCTGCTCGAACTGCTCCGCGGCGATTTCGGAACACACAAGCGGTGCTCCGAGGTGGACCCGCCGTTGCGAGTCCGCGGCAGCTCCGCGGTGACTCCGCGGTTGATAGACGCGGAGGCCCCGCGGCCGTCGCGCAAAACACTTACGGAGGTGATCCCGCATCTCGCGGCACTCCGACACGTTCCACATCGACTCGACCGTGGTGGTATCTCGCGTCATTTCACATCGACTCCGCGCCGACGCGACCAACGCGGCCATGCTCAGCCCTAGCCATTCCGCGCCCATCTGTGGTGAACTTCCACGGTGAAGTGCACCGCGGAGGGGGTCCACGGAGGAGTTCCACGGAGAGGGTCCGTGGAGAGGCTCCGCGGAGGTGAGTTTCTGCCATGCCGAATCTTACCCCCCAGCGCCGCTACCGACGCAGCTACCGAGGACAGCACCGTCAGCGGCCAATGTCGGCCGCCGCCAACATCGCCACAGCAGCAGCAGTAGCAACAGCAGCAGCAGCAGCAACAGTAGTAGCAACCACTGTAGCAGTAGCAGTAGCAGCAACAGCATCAGCAGCAGCTGCCGCAACAGCAGCAGCAGCAGCGGCCGCCGAGTCCAACAACATTGGCACGCCAAGTACACGCACTGGCTGACTTACAAGCAGAGAGCCGCAACACTTTGACGAAGCAGGTCGCCGAGCTGCAGGACCTGATCAGGAGCTTGCTGCCCCAGCAGCAGTAGATCCAGCAACAGCAGCAGCACCCGTCCGCAGACCCAAGTGAAGATCATCTCGCTCACGGCGGCAATACTGACAAGGTTACGGAGTCCCTCTCTGACTCTGGCGAGGAGGGTGAGGAGGAGATGCTGCGAGCAAGCCTCATCCACCTGGAGGCACGCCGTAGAGCGTGTGAGGCCAATGCCGCCCTCCAGGGCACGGGCTCCAGCGCCAACGCCGGCCTGAGCTCATCTCGCCGCCCTCTGAGCTTTGAGGAACTGGCTCTGAGGGCCCGCCTTGGCAAGGGGGTTGCCTCCTCCATGCCCGGTCCCGCAATGACTTCACCTGGCGCTTTGCTGACAGTCAAGCCACGCAAGTGGTTTGAGTCGGACCCGCCCGTCTTCCGGCCTGGTAACGACTTCAAGTCCTGGGAGCCACGCTTTCGCATGTGGGCCATGAGCGAGGGAGTCCTCGCCTACTATCTCACCCCATACCAGGCATCAGACCCCGCCCAGACGTAGATGGCAGTCCGTGCCGCCTTCAGTCTGATGAAAGCCACCCCGGACTTCACCAAAGACTTCAGTCAGTTCCTTGGCGATCCGCTGACCGGCTCGGGAGCAGACCCTCGCGAGGTGTGGGCGCTGGCTGTCACTCTTTTTTAGGGCGACACCTTGGCCCTGACGTCTCAGCGCCTTGCCGACTTCAACTCCCTCTGTCAGACTACACAGGAGTCCGCAGCCGACTACTGGCGTCGGGCGATGCAGTTGTACGAGGAACTGGGAGATGATGCCCCCGCGCAGTACTCCGCCCTCCATATCATCCTCTACCGCATCCATCCCGACTACGCGTGCGTCTTCATTAACTTCGACCAGACTCTGCTTCGTGACCTGGCAAGCGACGGGACCCTGTTGCGTTGGGCCACCCTCCACATCCTGGAGGTCACCGATACGGATGCCACGAACCGCGCTCGCCGCAGCACAGCTTCAGCTGCAGTTGCCACCGCATCTCCCTCCCCGCCGTCTACAGCTACAGCGGCTCTAGCTCAGGGGAAGAAGGGCCGCAAAGCGTCAGGTGATGGTTCCAGCGGCGGGACCAGCACTAGCACCAGCACCAGCAGTGTCAGCCGCAGCAGCAGCGGCGGTGGCAGCAGCATCGGTGGCGGCAGCGGCAGCAGCAGTGGCAGTAGTGGTTCCGATAGCATGACAGGCCGACGGCTCGTGTGCTTCAACTGCGGAGGTGACCACCGCTATCCCGACTGCACTCGTCTGACAGGCCGCCCGTTAGACTGGACCAAGGTCACCCGTGGACTGCAGCAGGCGTACGAGGCGTGCATGCGCCAGACGTCCGGTGCGACCGCCCGCTCGGCCGCCACTACCGCAGCCGTCCCAGAGGAGTCCGCCGCCACAACAGGCTACCCCATGGATCCCCGTGACCAGGCGCTCGCAGAACGCGACAGGACGATCGCCGAGCTGCACCAGCTTCTCGCCTTGCGCTCATCTCAGGGAGGTGCGAGTGAGTTGACTGAGTCGAGGGGTCCTACTGCCTGTGAACTGTCTTTGTCGTTGCGTGATGATGCCTGTGGTGGTCCCCACGCCCAACCGTGTGCGCGTGACGGACCCGATGATGTGTCTTGGCTGTACAATTCTCATGTGCGCTCCGCTGGTCGCCTTGTCGTGTCCGCCACTGAGCGTCCTGCCGCCTCGCCGTGTTCCGTCGCTTAGTGCCACGTTGCCCCTTGTACGCGTGTCACCGACGCCACCTGGTTCGTTGACTCTGGCGCCAGCCACCACATGACGTGTCGCCGTGACGCCTTCGTCGTCTTGCACCCTGTTGGCACCGTTCGCTCTGTTCGCACTACCGCTGGCAATGAGGTCCCTGTCCAGGGTATTGGGGTTGTGTAGTTCACCGGGCCCGCTGGTCCCGTATACATCTCCGACGTCCTCTTTGTCCCGGATCTGGAACTCAGTCTGCTGTCTGTCCGTGCTTGCACCAAGATGGGCCTGGGTGTCACGCACACAGCTGCCGATGCTCGCACCTTTGTGTGTGACACCGAGGAGACCGTCCTCAGTGGGACGGTCGTCGATGATCTGTATCACATCTCTGGGTCCTGTGCGAGTGCGCCCCCTTTGCCTCCGTCTCTCACTGACCGTGTTTTTGTCATTGGTGCTCTGTCCTCCGAGCATCACCGTCTCCTGCATCGACGCCACTGTCATGTGCACCTGGGGGCAGTCGATAGACTGGTCCGCACTCAGCCCGCTTTCGGTCTTGATGCGGTGTCCTTCGAGACGCCGTCCACGACCGACTGCCTGGCCTGTGCTGAAGGCAAAATGCACCGGTCCACCTATCCTGCGTCTGTCTCCAGGGCCCGTCGGCCCTTGGAGCTTGTCCATTCCGACCTCATGGGTCCGCTCCCTGTCGAGTTTCAGGAGGACCGCGGTCGCTACATCCTGACATTGACTGATGACTTCACGCGCATGCGCTGGGTCTACAGTCTGCGACAAAAGAGCGATGCCGCTGTTACCGTCCGCATTTGGCTGGTCATGGCCGAGCGCCAATCTCCCCACCGCCTTCAGACCTTTCGCTCGGACTGCGGCGGCGAGTACCTCGGTGACATGGCCCGCGCCTTCACCAAGCTTGGCTTCTTCCACAATCTCTCCGCCCCCGCCACCCCCCAACAGAACGGTGTCTCCGAGCGCTGGAACCGCACCATGGAGGATGCAGTCCGTGCCATGCGTGCGGACAGCACCATGCCTGAGGCCTTTGCCTTCGAGGGCATGGCGTACATGACCTGGGTCTGGAACCGCATTCCCCACGGCCCCCTCCCTGGTCACTACACGCCCTACGAGCTGTGGTACGGGCGTCGAGCGGACCTGCGCCTGGCCCGCGTCTGGGGCGCCCTTACCTGCGTCTGGTTCACACCGGAGCAGCAAGGGAGCAAGCTCTCCCCACGTGGCCACATCTGCGCCTTCGTTGGTGTCGTCCCGTGGTCAAAGGCCTGGCGGTTCTGGGACCCTGAGCGCCACCGCATCGTGGAGTTCCGTGACGCTCTCTTCTTTGAGCATCTCACCTTCCGCGACCTTGCTCGCATCCACGCTCTGTGTGCTGCTCATGCCCCTGGGTGTTCCGGACCCCGTAGTGTGGGGGAGGCTCCTGGCACGGTTGGCCCAGTGCCCCCGTCCAGTGCGTTCACTCCGTCGCCGACACCCCCGGGGCTGTCCCCAGCGGTTGTGCCCACCGGCACCCCCAGCCCCACCCCGTCTGTGGCTCGCTCCTCTGCCCCCGTCCCTCCGCTCTTGCCCGTGTCTGAGTCTGCGTCCGAGTCTGCGTCCGAGTCTGCCTCCGCGTCTGAGGCTCTTTCTGAGCCTGCGCTTGCTTCCGCATCTAAGGCTCAGACTGACCCTGCGTTCGCATCCGTGCCTGGCTCTGAGCCGTCCCTGCCTCCGGCCACGGACGCGCCTGCGTCCGCGGGCCCGCCCCCAGCATTTGAGGCCACGCCAGCCTCGGGTGGCACACCTGCCGTGCAGTCCACACCGGCGTGTGAGTCAGAAGCGCCCACTGCTCCTACCCCGTCGGACCCCTACACACGGGCACCTGGCGGACGTCTCCGCCCTCGTCCCACGCGCAGCGTCGTCAGCGGTGACCCGGACACAAATGCACTTGGCCTGAGTGCTCACGGTCTTGCTGAAGTTCACCCTGGTTGTGCCACTGGTATGGCACTACTTGCTCATGAGCGTGGTCTTGCTCGTGACGCCGCTGAGTCCATGGTGACGGTCGGCCCTCCCTCTGCGGCATATGCCCTGGCTACACGCAGTGCGCCAGTGCTGTCTCCCGATCCCACCAGCCTACCAGAGGCCATGTCAGCCCTAGACGCTGAGCAGTGGCGCGCTGCCTGCCAGGCTGAGCTCGATGCCATCCGAGAGCATGGCATCTTTGAGCTGGTGGACTTGCCGAAGAACCGCAAGGCTATCAAGGCCAAGTGGGTTCTGCGCAAGAAGCTAAAAACAGACGGCAATGTGGAACGCTACAAAGCGCACCTGACAGAAAAATGCTTCTCTCAGGTCCCAGGCATGGACTACACCGAGACCTTTGCTCCTGTTGGTCGAATGACGACCGCGCTCACTCTGCTGAGCCAGGTGGCACAGCACGACTGGGAACTCCACTAGATGGATGTCAACAACGCGTTCCTGAACGGGGACCTTGAGGAGGAGATCTACATGGTCCAGCCTCCCGGCTTCGAGGATGGTACCGGTCGTGTGTACCGGCTGCGGAAGGCCTTTTACGGCTTGAAACAATCACCTCACTGCTGGAATCAGGAGGTCACCAGCACGTTGAGACGAGCTGGGTACGTTCAGAGCGATGCTAACCCATTGTTGTTTCTCGCACAGTCCCCAGCACCGCTCGCTGCCATCCTCGTCTACGTGGACGATCTTCTGATCGCCTCGTCCGACCTGGAAGTAGTGAATGCTGCCAAGGCCGTTCTCACCTCGGCCTACAAGATGAAAGACCTTGGTGAGGCCTCTGTTTTTTTGGGGATGGAGATCGTGCACGACCGTGTCCACAGCACACTCCATGTCCATCAGGGACGCTACGCAGAGACTGTGGGGGAGCGCTTTGCCGACCTCCTTGCAGCCGTTTGCACGGCCTCCACGCCCATGACCCCTGAGGGGCAGACCGCCCTGAAGGTGGATGATCCAGCTGACATGGGGGAGCCAGTCGATGTGACCCTGTACCTGCGAGTCATCGGCTCGCTCATGTACTTGGCCACCACGACGCGGCCCGACATTGCCTTCACTGTCAACCTGCTCGTCCGGTTCTAGCAGGCTCCACGCCAGCGAACACTGGAGGCCGCAGTCCGATGTGTGCGCTACATCCTATCCACCGCACGCTTCGGTCTGTGCTTTCACGAGCAGGTGTCAGTTGTGCTCGATGGGTACACAGACAATGACTGTGCGTGGAGACCAGACGGCAAGAGCCGCACCGGCTACATCTGTCTCATTGGAGGCACTACAGTGTCCTGGCGAAGTGGGAAGCAGGGGTGCATCGCATGCAGCACTGCTGAGGCAGAGTATGTTGTCCTAGGCGTCGGTGCAGCGGAATGTGTCTGGCTTGTCCGTCTGTTGCACGAACTGCATCAGTCAATTCCCCCCGTGGTCCTCGAGTGTGACAACATGAGCGCGGAGGCCATTGCCAAGAATTCAGGGGTGATCCATGCACGCACAAAGCACATCAATGTCGAGCACCACTTTGTGCATGATCTGGTTGATCGTGGTGAGATCCGAGTCATCCACGTGAGCGCTGACAGGCAGTGCGCGGATTTCCTGACCAAGGCTCTGGGTCGTTCGAAGTTTCATGCGGCCACTCATTCCGTTGGACTCTGCCCCATCCCTGTTGCAGGTTGATTCCTCATGTGCCACCTTGCATGTGCTGTGCCCGTGCCTGCAAAGGCTGTGCGTGTCTTGCTCTGTATAGCGTCAGTGTCTGCATGTGCATGGACGTGTTTTGCCCTCCGGTCATGGGGTAGTATTGTTTTGTGTGTCGTACACAGCTTACGGTGACCCTTTGGCTCATGTCCATTCACGTGCAGATCCCTGAGACTGGCGACGGTGGCAGAAGGCTGGCGGCCGGCGGAGACGGGCGCCCAGAAGACTTCCATATCTTCTAGATTCGTGCTTTGTCATAGCACGTAGGCATGCAGTCTATCAGGACGTAGATCTTGTCGGTGTGGCCGTTCTTGTGCAAACGGCTCGTCGTTCTGACGTGTCTGCAGGGAATTATGGCCAAAACTGTGTTTTTGCCACTGTTTTGTCCTGCTAGAAAATAGCGCCCTTGTGCGCCGTGTGTGTGTACACTAGGACCGTGACGCTATTTAGGTTGCCCAGACCTCAGTTGTCATTTCTGTCTGCATATTTCAACATTTGTAGCTTCTGACACTTTTGTTTGTGTCCCTAGCCAACCCCTTGCTGTTCTCACCTCCACCTGTGTGTGCTAGTGAGTTAAGTTGGCTGGCTTGTACTGCCACGCCAGCGACAGCAGTGCTAGGAAACTGTCTCTCACCTTCAACCGATGGTAATCGCTTGCCATTGTGCAGAGTGCCTCTACCGAGGATAAGATACGAATGCCTAGATGGAACTCCCACGCATTACCCAGCTACCATTGTCATACAATAGTATGTGTCGACGCGTAGACAATTTGGAGCATATGTCAGCGAGGTAGACAAACACCTACCTCTTAGAGGGGCATCAGTTCACACCAATACATATGTCCGCTACACGCTCATGAAGAAGCAACGGTCATGCTATACCAAATTCATGCAGGGATCTTAGCTAGGGCATGCTTGCTGCCATTGTCTGCCATGTCGCTCATTGATGTCATACACGAGCTTTTCAACATGTGAGGAATTCAAGAGGCCAGCAATGTGTATTGGAATTCCCCCATGACCCACAAACATAGCACCCCACACACAACCAAAACGTACGCGGCAAGAAGATAGCAACAACACAACCAACGGGAGAACAACTATAAGCGGATAAAAATTAGCATAGGCTCATCCACGAGATTCCGGCACATGCAAGGAACCACCACTATGTACACCAAACTCGAACTTGCCAGCACTGAGAGCCTCGTTGAATAAATTTGCACGTTTTGAGCGAGTATCGCCCTAACATTCCCATATGTAATGCACCAATGCACGAAGTGGTGTTCCACACTGATATGCCTTTTGCACGAGTGTGACATTCTCTACAGTGGTTTGTTTTCTTTGGTTTTCGCACCCCTTTATGACGTGTTGAATGGGCTTGCAATGTAAGGAAGGGCACAAGCTCTCACATGCAAATATGTCATAGCAACCAACACAACCAAACAACGTCACCCATACCCGAGCCTAGTGTGACATGCTTAATTTCACTTTAGATGTACGCCATACAATGTGCTTGTCACACTTGCACGAGAGTGTCATGATGCTGTCTTGGAACATGTCCACTATACGACTCTGTTCACCTCAACCATGGGCCCGGTCGCAATCGGAGCAGCCATCAATTCTGGTTGAGGAAATTGCATGATACTATAGCCAAACAAGCGCATTAGGGGTTGCACAGTGTACAACATGAGAAGTAGCCTTGACATGACGAGTTTGAGAATCAAGCTAAGAAGATGACCAGAAACAACTGTGGCAACACATGTGGTAGTTGCAGGGTACACAAGAGCATAGATGACTTAGAGGTAAACCATGACATTGCCCTTCTTCTTTAGTATTGACCTATCATAGGACTGTAGCAGTGTCTGACATGCACGGGTTATGGATGTAGAAGTACAGGGAACAAGAGATAATGAGAAGCACATCACTCTCTTATACTGTGCACGTGAATAGCCTAGTGAACTTACATTTAATGACGTGTTCATCCTTGCTCGTGCTCCATGCCAAGGAAGCTTGAGCACATGCAAGGTCTTTTGTTTTATATACGAGCCTTGATGGATGAAACAACAGATGGGTTGAGAGAGGCAACAAGGAAATAAAAAATATAGACAAGGATGGTAATGAATGGAGAAGACAAAGGGCTTTACTTTGCCAATTGAACGGTGTTGCGACGTCGACCTCTTTCCTCGAGGGTGGATTTAGCTTCCAGATTCCCTCTCCGTGGGCATTTCTTTAAGTCATACTAGGCATTGTGCAAGCGTCAAACCTTATGAGTGCCATGCGAGGATGTAGGAGGTTGGACCATCTAGGTCTCCTTCTCATTGGTATGCTTAACGGTGGGATTTTCACACTGGTTTGTCTGAGTGCTCTTATGGTCTGTGATTTTGTTACATTTGAAGCATCTGATTCCTGTCAATGCATGATTCTGTCCTATATGGAACGATGGATCCTCACCCGTATGAAAGGGGATCCAGTGTACGATGATAGTGTAAGAGGAGAATGTGCTCGTTCCGCGTAAAGAAATACACTAGGCACACACACTGCTTGCTTGCAAGGAGGGCGGGGGGGGGGGGGGGG
>SZWC01005558.1:100235-114564 GCA_023375785.1 Penium margaritaceum
GCGAGGGCACGAGGCCACGAGGCCTCACCCTTGAGGCCCTCGTGGCCCCTCAGCCACCGATTGGGCTGAGGTCGCGATCGTCGACTGGCGGCTGGCCGGCTGGTCACTTGGCCGGCCGCCGGCCGTCCAGCCGGCCACCAGCTGGCCGGCAGCTTGCTGGCCGGCGGCCAGCAAAGTGCTGGCCGTCGGCCAGTCCTGGCCGATGCCAGGGGTGGTGCGCAACCACCCCTCGCTTCAACGAGGAGGGAGGGCCGAACCAACCCTCTCGGTACATTCCTCCCCACCTATTATGAACCGTCTCGGTTCATGAACAATAAGCAGGATTGCCAATTAGTGAGTCATCAACATTATGAAAGAAAATTGAATAATTTAAATCACCAGCTAAACATGAACATGTGCATGGCGCTTGGACCTAAGCTGCAGCTTGCCGGTCAGCACGGCTAGCGGCCTCCCCCCTTTACGCTGGAGCGTTAGCGGGACAACCATGTTGGACGTCACCAACCTCTTATGGTTGCAGTCCACGACTGCCACCTTGCGGGAATGTTGTTCATTTTTTCCACGTTTAGGTGGTGCCCCCTGACACACGTCAATCAGTGCGAGCTGCCAGCTCGCTCCAATACTCGTTGACCACCCCTGTGGGCAACCGAGATTCGGGCTCCCATGAGTTATGTTCAGGTCCATATCCGGTCCAATGAACGAGGTATTCCCTAACAACCCGCGACCAGAGAGTACGCTCTCGGTGCTGGGGCAGGTGAAGAACCTGGTATTGGCCATCGGCAGCAAGGACTGCCGGTGGTGGCTGAACGGTCCCCGCTGCCGTGTATGGAGCCAATAGGCTCACATGAAACACGCCATGTATCTTCATACTTGGCGGAAGCAGCAATCAGTATGCCACTGGCCCGGTGCGTGCAACGATGGGAAACTACCCAATCCACTTCGGTAGAAGTTTTCGTGCTTCAGGCAACTTCAGTCAAAGATTCTTAGTGCTAAGTAACACTTTGTCACCCATGTCGAACGAGACCTCACGGCGACTTCTGTCGGTATATGCCTTTTGTCGTTGTCGAGCAACCTGAAGGTGACACTTCGCCTCCTGTAAGAAGGAATCAATATGCTCGGCAAAGGCTTGAGGAGAGGGAACCTATCCTTGTGTACTCCCACTCTTCACCAATGAGGAGGGAACCACAGGATGCCGACCACTGTTCAACACAAACGGTGTGAACTGTGTAGACTCGTTCACCGAGTTATTCACCACAAACTGTGCCAGAGCTAGGAATTTGTCCCAGTCATTCATGGCAGGGTCCACATACATACGGAGCATTTGTTCTAGAGTGTGGTTCATGCGCTGTGTTTGTCCGTCAGTTTGAGGGTGAAAAACTGTCAACATCTGCGACTCGCAGCCAAAATACTCGTGCAACTTTTGCCAGAAATTACTAGAAAATGTTTGATCTCGATCGAAGATAATGTGCAATGGCAAGCCGTGGTTCTTTACGACACCCTCAAAGAAGAGACGAGGGTCTGCGTTCACGTTAGTGGCTGTGGGAATGAAGTGTGTCATCTTCGTCAAAAGATCCACAACCACTAGTATTGCATCTTGGCCACGGGCAGTGTCCGGAAGACCAGTAATGAAGTCCATGCTGACGCACTCCCATGGAGTCCCAGGAATGGGAAGCTATTGGAAGAGTCCAACAGGCTTCTTGTTACTAGCCTTATTCTGAAGACATGGGTCGTATGTCATGCAATACTTACGGATATCAACACTCCATCTTGGCCACCAATAGTGGTCCGAGAGTGCCTGTCCGGTCTTTCGAGGTCCCACATGACCTACGCCCGGTGAGTCGTGGAACTGGGAGATAATCTTTGTTCGAAGGTCTCCCTAGTTTGGCACAACAACTTGTTCTCCGTGCCAGAAGATTCCTCTGACCTCCACCAAGCCGTACTTGTCCAGATTTCGAGAGTCTTGAAACCAAGAATCGACACAGTATCCCATCTGGATCCTGCTTACAAAACCGTTGTAATGGAAAGAGAAAGAGAATCGGCTCAGAAATTTGCTCCAACGCGCCTGTCGTCTTGACAGGTTCGGTTGCGTTTGGAAAAGCACCAATGGATTATGGTAGGTCACGACCGTCATACCCCCTTCAGCACCCTAGCAATGCCTCATCTTGAAAGTGTGTACTACCGCAAGGAGCTCTTGATCCCCAGTCGTGTACTGCGTTTCCATGGGGATGAGCTTCTGGCTCTCATATGCAACTAGGTGACCGTTCTGCATGAGGACGGCTCCGAGTCCTACTACCGACGCATCACATCGAACCTCCCACGGTTGCGATGGATCCGGAAGAGCAAGGATGGGCACTGTGGATAGAAGCTCTTTGACTTTGAGAAAAGAGTTCTTGCAATCAGATGTCCATTCCCAGTGCACGTCTTTTCGCATGAGCCTGGTCAACGGTGCTACTAGGGTCAAATACCCTTGCATAAACCGTCGAAAGCAGTTTGCAAGGCCAAGGAAAGACCGAATCTGCCCAAAATTTTTCCGGGTGTGGCCAGTCTACAATGGCTTGGACCTTTCGTGGGTTGACACGGATGCCATCCTTCTCGACGATGTGTCCAAGATATTCGAGCTCATCTTGTGAAAACTTGCACTTGCTCACTATCGCATAGAACTTATGTTCCCGAAGGACTTCAAGGACTTCGCGCAGACGTTTTATGTGCTCTTCCATTGATTCAGAGAAAACAAGGATATCATTAGGTAAACCAAGACAATTTGACCGAGTTGTTTGGCGAACGTTTGGTTCATTTCTCCTTGGAAGGTTGTCGGGGCATTCGTTAGCCGGAAGCATTACACCCAGAACTGATAGTGTCCCATGTGCGTTCGAAATGCAGTTTTGGGAACATCATCTTCCGTGATGCGGATTTGATGGTACCCTTGGGACAAATCCAAGGACAAAAATTCTTTTGCCCCTTGGAGTTGGTCGAGAAGGTCCTCAATCCGCGGTAATGGGAATCGATTTTTCACCGTCAGCTTGTTCAACGCCCGATAATCCACGCACATGCGTAAATGTAGCGGGAGGGCCGGTTCAGCCCTCCCTCCTCACTGAAGCAAGGGGTGGTTACGCTCCACTCCTCGCGTCAGCGAGGGCTGGCCGGCGGCCAGCATTTCGCTGGCTGCCGGCCAGCTCGCTGCCGGCCGGCTGGACGGCCGGCGGCTGGTCAAGCGACCGGCCGGCCACCGGCCGGCTAGCCGCCAGCCGCCGATCGCGGCCTCAGCCCGATCGGTAACTAAGGGCCCACGAGGGCCTCGAGGGCAAGGCCTCGTGGCCTCGTGCCCTCGCCCCCGCTTGCCCTCCTCGCAAGCGAGCGAGCGAGGATGAGGGAGGGGGACGAGGGATGAGAGGCGAGAGAACTGGCACAAAATCACCAGCGTGCCTCGCACGCGATGATTTCACGCCAGAAGGTGAAAACGTAAATCGAAGTTCGTTTGCGACGAACTTCAACATAAAACAACAAAATAACTCGTGCGAGCACACGATTTCAATTAAAACTCCCGGTTTGGGTCCCAAAACCAGGGGTAGGGTTAAAAACAAAAATGGGCCTCTGGAGACTCGAAATATTCGAGTCTCCCTACTGTGGGTCGTTGATGA
The DNA here is from genome assembly GCA_023375785.1 of Penium margaritaceum. Classification (NCBI taxonomy): domain Eukaryota; kingdom Viridiplantae; phylum Streptophyta; class Zygnematophyceae; order Desmidiales; family Peniaceae; genus Penium; species Penium margaritaceum. Next base: position 103,871 of record SZWC01005558.1, read on the forward strand.
CGATTGCCCCTCAATATTGCGAAAGGGGGTAAACCCCTACCGCGGTCTGAGAACGTCATTCTGTGGATTCCGACGACAACTTCAGAGCAGGAGCTGGAGACTCGACCCATTACAGTGGTACCAGAGCCAAACGACCCTTGCGACCAAGGGTTCGACAAAAACGACGGCTATGTCACATATAAAACGCCACCCGTAGCTGCAAGCAAGAGCAGAAATGCCAAAGGGGCATACGACGTCCATATTAATCTGTTTCAAGTACCGAAAAGCACGTTTGAAAGTTCTTGAAGAGCTCTTCTTCAATCCTCCAACTCCTTTGAGCTTCTTCTTTACTTAAGGGAGCTAGGTAGATCTTTCTTGGATGGGGTGGAGAGTGTCCACCCCCAAAACCACCGATTTGCCTCCATTTCCAAGGTTCCCTCCCCCCTCCTTCAACCAAAAATTGGGACAGCGCTTCTTCCCAAGGCCAGGGGCTCTCACAGCTTTAGGAAGCCCTAAAAAGAGGGAGTACGACACCTTGAGGACTTTTGGCGGCTTCCCCAACGCCGCTGGCTCAAGGAGGACGCCGCCAAGGGACGCGAGACACGCGAAGAAGACTCAAGAGGAGGCCAAGGAAGACAAGAAGACAGGAAGAAGAAAAGAAGTTAGAAGAAGGATTGGAGGAGTTGCTAGGAATTGTTGTAATTCTTCTCTCATTCTTTGTCCTAGCTTTGTGAGCGGTACTCACACTTCTTGTCAATTCCTTGTATTGTAATTTTTTGTTTTCCTAGAATCTAGTCGCTACCAATTGCCATGAGTCACGGCTTAGGAAGACTAGTTTCAAAACCCACGACCTTGTGCCGACGTGGCGTCCTAGGTAAATAGAAAATAATTGCCTCACCGATCGTGAGAACAACATATTAGGAGGCGATTCCTCCTCGTTGTGGGATGACGCTCACAATGACCTTCACGTGATAGTTGCACGAACGACGAGATGGCAAGTTCCGGACCGTCCAAGACCAACAAGGGTAAGGTGGTGACGGCCTCACCACGAGCTCTCGGCGGACTCCAAATTTTGGGAGCCGCCGCCGCGAGCACGGTTGCCAACCCAAAAGCAACCGTACCGCCTAAGGAAACCGTACCGCCTAAGGCAACCGTAATGCCTAAGGCCACCGTACCTCCTAAGGCAATCGATGCCAACCTCGGCAACACCGAGAAGCGTGCGGAGGCCGAAAAAGTGCTTGACGAACACGTCGACGCGCACGTGGACGACCCCCACGCGACGGACGACCTGATGGAGGAGGATCTCCTAGAGGGGGATCCCGACGAAGAGCACGACGCCGACGATGGCGAAAGCGACGAGGATCGTGACCATCGTCATCGTCGTACGGTGAACTCGAGCCGATTGCTCGAGAAGGATAAGACGCCCGCCACATCGCCTGAAGCTGCCGACGGAAGCGAGACTGCCGAGAGCAGCAAAGGCGCTAAAAGCGGTCAGACGGGAAGTTCCCGCGAGAACGAGCTAGACGATGACGCCACGAAGGCAATTCGTGATGACAATCGTAGGCTCGCGCAGTTTGCTGCTGAGGCGGCAGGCCGGCTCAAGATCACCACCGACGGTGGAGATACAACACCACTCGGAGGAATGGGGGCGGACCCCCCTTCCTACGATGTGGCCGCAATGGGGCAAGGCAATGCACACTCGAGCGCTGACGACAGTCTCCTCCGAAAGGTAGGACTCATTGGAGGCGTGTACATAACCGTACCCTCTTGCAGTGGGTAAGGGTACATGGACAACACGAGGCCCTGGAGGCTATCGCCGATGCTCTGACGACATCAGAGCTCAAGTTCGCGTTCACCAACCTGCTGGCCCATGTCGGACAGAGCATCACGGACCTCGACCATGATCACCAGATGTAGCGCCTGGCTGCCCACGAGGCAAGCCGCCGATGCAATGACCTCGACAAGGCGTTGCAGAGAGTGACCCAGGTGTGGATGCAGCAGCAAGCGCAGCGTGCCGCGGCTGCGGATGCTACTGCCGGTGGCAGCAACGACTTACCTACCTCGACGACTTCGGGGTCGATCATGAGCACGTCCTTCCTCCACAATGTGGAGATCTTCCGAAAGGGCGTGAAGCTGACCGACTGGCTGAACCACATGGAGCACATTCTACGTGTCCACAAGGCTCCACTCAGCCAGTGGGGCGACCTTGCCACGACGCGGGTTGAAGACAAACTCTTCAAGTATGTGGTCAAGGAGTGGACTACGTAGTAGCCGCACCTCGAGTGGCAACCCATGCCATGGGAGGCCTTCTGTGCGATCATGCACAAGAAGTGCATCCAACGCGAGGAGGCGCAGTGCGCCTTCCACAAGATCAAGGACTTCAGGCAGGTGGACAACTCGCTCGAATCCTACTTGAGCGAGTTCACTGCACTCGTGGAGGAAGCCGAAAGCTTCACCGAGGGCGATGGGACTCAGACCTTCAAGTACCCAAAGTGCATGCTACTGGAGTACTTGCATGATGGTCTCGCCAGCGAGAAGCTGAAGGACAAGACCACCACGACAGCCACTGGCCAAGCTTGGACAAGCTGGAGGGCGTTGCGCGACTACATGAGCGAAGCGTATTCGGCAAACCCGAAGCACTACTCTGATGCACGGCCGAACGCGCGTGTACAACAAGGCTCCGACATGTGCATGGATGCTGCAGGGGCTAGTGGGTCAGCTGGACAACGAGGTGGGGTCAAGGGCATGTAGCCTGCAAACCCTCTAGCCAACAAGGCTGGTGGGTACAAGGTCCCCAACAACAAGCGCAGCTGCGAGAATGACGAGCTGCAGGCGGCGCGTGAGCGTTGCAGCGCATCCTTCCGCGAAGGGATCTACCACAACTGCATGCAGCCGGGCCACTTTAGGGTTCAGTTCCCTGAGGCTAGTGGTGGTGGAAAAGAGGCCGCGGTGTTAGCTGCAGCAGCAGCACCTCGTGGGGATGGTGCAGCAGGAGGCCGCGGACAGGGCCGTGGACAGCGTCGCGGTCGCGGCAATGGGCCCGGCCGTGGTCATGGACAAGGCCGTGGGGCGGGTTTTCCCCACCCCTGAGTGATGTTAGTGGGGACCACTCAGGGGTAAAACTGGATCACCATTGTGGCTTTATTTTTTCACATGAGGATGTCAAACAATTTGAGTTTTTGACGAGTTCAAATTTTTGTGTTGTCTTCTCTCCTCTTGTTGAACCGCATTCTACATTTGCTGACCAAAATTGCCCACTAAACCTTGCATCTCCGGACAAGAAGCATGATCGTACATGCTTAGTGGTGGCGACAACGACCACTGTGTAAGAGCTGTATGATACAGTGATTGAAGAAAATTCCCTCAAAGCAATGAGTTCAATCACATTCGCGTTACCTTTAGTCGACGATTTCGACCTAGTCAAATTTAAAGACTAAAAGGTGCTAGCCGAATTCACACGTGCCCATAAGATGTGGACTCAAGTGGGTGAATCATGGGAGTTGCGACGTCCGTCGCACAGAATCCGTGTTTATCACAAACTCGGCTTTCCGTCGTCGAGCCTGTTCACTCGGAAAAGTGGAGGCAACATGACGATGCAATTCAAAGGACACCTAGCTGGTGCTCCTGTGAACGTACTTACTGACACTGGAGGAGACAACGGTTTTGTAAACAAGATCCGGATGGGATACTATGTTGATTCTTGGTTTCAAGCCTCTCTAAATCTGGACAAGTACGGCTTGGTTGAGGCCGCAGGAATCTTCTGGCACGGAGAAAAACTTGTTGCGCCAAACTCGGGAGACCTTCGAGCAAAGATTATCTCCCAGTTCCACAACCCGCCGGTCGCAGGTCATGTGGGACCTCGAAAGACCGGACAGGCACTCTTGGACCACTATTGGTGGCCAAGATTGAGTTTCGATGTTCATAAGTCTTGCATGACATACGACCCATGTCTTCAGAATAAGGCTAGTAACAAGAAGCGTGCTGGACTCCCCCAATAAATTCCCATTCCTGGGACTCCATGTGACTGCATCAGCATGGACTTCATTACTGGTTTTCCGGACACAGCCCGTGGCCACGATGCAATACTAGCGGTTGTGGATCTTTTGACGAAGATGACACACTTCATTCCTACAACCACTGACATGAACGCAGACCGCTCATCTCTTCTTTGAGGGTGACGTAAAGTACCACGGCTTGTCGTTGCAAATTATCTCTGATCAAGATTAAAAAATTTCTAGTATGTTCTAGCAAAAGATACACGAGTACTTCGGTTGCGATTCGCAGATGTTGACATTGTTTCACCCTCAAACTGACGGACAAACAGAGCGCATGAACCGCACTCTAGAACAAATGCTCCGTATGTACGTGGACCCTGCCATGAATGACCGGGACAAATTCCTAGCTCCGGCAGATTTTGTGGTGAATAACTTGGTAAACGCGTCTACACAGTTCACACCGTTTGTGTTGAATAATCATCGGAATCCAATGGTTCCCACCTCGTTGGTGAAGAGTAGGAGTACAGAAGGACAGGTCCCCTCTGCTCAAGCCTTTGCCGAGCGTATTGACTCCTTGTTACAGGAGGAAAAGGGTCACGTTCAAGCTGCTCGGCAACGACAAAGGGTATATGCCGACAGAATTCGCCGTGAGGTCTCGTTCGACATCGGTGACAAAGTGTTACTTAGCACTAAGAATTTTCGACTGAAGTCGCCAGGGGCGCGAAAACTTCTACCGATGTGGATTGGGTCGTTTCCCATCGTTGCACGCATTGGGCCAGTGGCAGACCGATTGCTGCTTCTGCCGAGTATGAAGATATATGACGTGTTTCATGTGAGCCTATTGGCTCCATACACGGCAGCAGGGACCGTTCAGCCACCACCGATAGTCCTTGCTGCCGACGGCCAATACGAGGTTCTTCGCCTACTACAGCACCGAGAGCGCACTCTCCGGTGGCGGTTTGTTAGAGAATACCTCGTTCATTGGGCCGGATGTGGACCTGAACATACCTCATGGGAGCCCGAATCACGGTTGCCCACATGGGTGGTCAACGAGTAGTGGAGCAAGCTGGCAGCTCGCATTGACCGACGTGTGTCAGGGGGTGCCACCTAAACGTGCAAAAAGTGAACAACATTCACGCAGGGCAACATTCATGGACTGCAACCATCGGAGGTTGGGGACGTCCAACATGGTTGTCGCACGGACGCTCCAGCCTAAAGGGGGGAGGCTGTTAGCCGTGCTGACCGGCAAGCTATAGCTTAGGTCCAAGTGCCAATCAAATGTTCATGTTTAGCTGGTGATTGAAAATATTCAATGTTCTTTCACAATATTGATGACTCACTGACTGTAAATCATGCTTGTTGTTCATGAACCGGGACGGTTCATAATGAGTGGGGAGGAATGTAGCGGGAGGGCCGGTTTGGCCCTCCCTCCTCGCTGAAGCGAGGGTTGGTTGCGGACCACCCCTTGCATCAGTGAGGGCTGGCCGGTGGCCAGCACTTCGCTGGCCGCCGGCCAGCTTGCTGGCGGCAGGCTGGACGGCCGGCGGCCGGCCAAGCAACCGGCTGGCCACCGGTCGGGCAGCTGCCAGCCGTCGATCGCGACCTCAGCCCGATTGGCGGCTGAGGGGCCACGAGGGCCTCGAGGACGAGGCCTCATGGCCTTGTACCCTCGCACCCCCCCCCCTTGCCCTCCTTGCAAGCGATCAAGCGAGGACATGAGATAGGGGGAGCGAGGGTGAGAGCGAGAAGCGAGAGCGAGAAATGTTGGCACAAAATCGCCGATTGTGCCTCACACGCGACGATTTCGCACCGACGCGTCAAAAGTGAAACTCGAGTTTGTTTAGGACGAACTATGAGTTTTGAAACATGAAAACTTGTGCAAATGCACGAGTTTGAGGTAAAAACCCCTGGTTTGGGTCACAAAACCCCTGGTTCGAGTCTCCTTGCTCTGGGTCGTTGATGGCGATTACCCCTCAGTCTTGCGAAGGGGGTAAACCCCTGACGCGGACTAAGAACGCCATTCTGTGAACTCCGAAGATGACTTCAGAGCAGGAGCTGGAGACTCGACCACGTTACACACAGACCACAACACTTAATCCATGGATAACCTTCAAGTAGACAAGAACCCAGGGGCAGGCGCACCTGTGCAAATCTTGTGGGCTTGCATCTCCAAAACGAGCCGTGCATTATCATCGTTAAATCAACCAGTCTTGCCACAATCCCAACAAGTACAACTACTAGTAGAGGCACCAGGCACAATCTTGGAAGCTTTACCCTTGTCCTAGCTTCCACCACATCCAAGGCCTTGTTCACCATGGCCGCTGCCCTGGTAGCATGGACAGAGCCCGTGGTTCCTGAGGAAGAGTTGGGAGAAAAGGACAACAAATAAGAGGTCGTAGAGGAGATAGAGGTGGCTATGGTGACATCTGAGAGGGCAACGTGATGAGGGTGCCTGATTCATAGGTTTCTCTACCAGCCAGTGAGGCCGACAATAAGTGATTCTCAAAGAGCTCCGGTTCAAGGTACGGTATAGGGAGGGCAAGCAATGTCGTCAACATGTACTATCAGTTGTACTGGATGACTCTGGGACAAGGTCGGTGACAACAGAGAGACACACACAACCTTGTCCAGATCGGGAAAAAGACGGAGGTTGCATGCCTGAGCCTTATGGTCTTACCACCATGCATTTTTGCACCTTGCTGAATTGGAATAAGAGTGGGCTTTGGGCCACATGGCCGGTGACAGTTTCGCAATGGTGAAATAGTACATCTATGCCAACTAGATGGGAAAGAGTGAAACATACAATGTTGGTGATTCCATTAGTAATTTCATTCGAGCCACCAACAACGAGGGAGTGCACCACACATCCAACTCCATTTTGAACCAATCACCCCTGATTCATGCACTGCTCCAATGGTGTGTAGCATACATAGCCATACACAAGAGACTACTACGAAATTCCTTATAATGCCAATAGTGGAAGTGAATAGGGGATTTCTAAAACACACAGATGTTAATGTCTGAATACACAATTCTTCATAATAACTTCTCACATAGATGATAACTTCTTGGAATGTTCTTTCCTTTCTACTTAAGACGCATACCGAAAGCAAATCGATTTTCTAAACACAACTTACAAGGATTTTCTTGTGTTTTGTAAGATGAATTTGCTTGCTATGATAAATGTTTCTATTGTTACAACCGTTCACCGTTACAGTTCAGAGAACTACAAGTTCAACTACTGCATGAAACTGTAAGGAGACCTACTTCTGGCTATTAGAAGGAAGATTGGTCTCCATATGATTTATTTGGAAAACAATATGAGACTATAGATGAGGAGATGTGTTTGTGACGGTGGTGGAGGTTTTCAGTTCAGCGGAAGCACACGTTGTCTTTTCGCTCACTCACAGCACCCCCCACGTGTCCCCCCCTCTTGATCCCACAAAGTGTATGTGAGGAGTATGTTAGGAGGTGTACAATCCATTGTGTGGATAGGTGTGCCAAATGTAAAGTAGTTCACTCACGTGGACGAACATTCCACAAAATGTCACATCTGCACTTTTGTACTCAATCGCCAACAAGAAGTGTGAGGAGCGTGCACTTCCGCATGCATCCCCCCTATGCACTTGACTGGTGGCGGGAGGGTGAGGGGGGAGGGGACAGGGGGATCCACTTTCGGGTTCAACATGCCATCGCCCACCCCCCTCAAGGTGTCTTGTACATGTGGCAAGTGAACAAGGAACTGCACAACAAATACCACGCGAGTGACCGGGTAGTGTACACAAGTGAACAAGCTAATGCACGTACACCAGTCGTAGATGAAGCGGGATCAATGATCGGCGCCTGCTGATGTATGCAAATGTATGTATCCTCACCTCATTCATTTGCAGGAATCGTCCATCGACTTAGATACATGCAATTTTGAATTTACATCTTACATATTTCTAGCCCATATTTCTTGCATTGTTGTTCGATCACTCACTATGAGTTCATCCGACGGCCTTGAAAAGCCAATTTCTTTTCATATTCGTAGCATCGTATTCAATATGTATTGCATGAATCTGACCGTGGATAGTAAAGAGGCCCAAAACTTGTGGGATTGACGGAGCTACTAAAGTGGGGGGTGATCTAAAGTTGAATACTCACAACGAAAATTGCCAGGATTTTTCACCGTCAGATAGCTTGTCCGGCACCCTTGTGCTGGATAATTACTAGACGGCACGCTTGGCAATAACGTGAGGGGGTACACTGTCAAAGTCGCGATAGTGCAAAGGATGAATGGGGATGTCGTACTCACCAGTTGACTAGAGGATGTGCATGAAGAGGAGGGAACATCAATTGTGGCACTTTTTGCAATACTTTGTCATGCTCACGTATGATAAAGTATTTTCGAACTAAGTTTCTTGCCTCCCCCTGTTTGCGTAAGAAATATGAGAGATGGAAGGAGCTGACGCAACTGCTTGTAAATGATAGTTTGAGCAACAGAGGTGCAACAAAAAGATATCAAAATTGATGCAGCACAAGAGCAATGCAAGAGAAGAGAGAAGCACACATCAAGATGAGGGTCCATCATACAATGGATGTGGAAGCAAGATGGACACTGGAGGAAGACCAGTCAATATAGAGGTTAGAAGCACATACAAAAACGAAGCTGCTACAATTACAAAGAAAGGGAATCCAATAAATACATGAGTGGTGAGAGCTGTCGATACAGGTATAACAGAGATGGACGCATAACACTTCTTGTAGTGGAAGTGGTTGCTGTGTAAAATTTGATGGAGGAGGACTTCATGGTGTAAATGCCAAAAACAACAAACGAGATGGCGATGGCAGCAGATGTACTAGCGGTTGTAAAAACACTTGCTGCAAATGGATAGTTGTGTGGCAATATTAACCACATATCTAATCAGGGCGCCAAAGGTAGCAGTGGCTTGAGGGATATTTTCCCTGATCCGGCGCCAGAAGTGTTGGGAGGAGCATGAGAAAATTGTGTATGTCGACAAATGTGGCACCAATAGCTTGAGTTGTGTTGGGAACCGCATAGGAAAGGCTAACTATATGAGCACTTGAATTCCCCTCAGGCATGTGTGGATTTTATGGAGCACATTCAGGAGAGGAATCTAGTGGATGCTATGGTTGGAGCTGTTACGACTGTGGTTGTCCCTGTTGTTCCTGCTACAACTGTTGTGAGTGCTATTGATGCAACTCTGACTTTATCTTTGTCAGTCAAGTGTTAGGAAAGGGGACGGAAGCAAAGTGTCTCACCGATGATTGTTCACACATTGAGGCCAAAGGAGACTGGTCGTTAGAAGATGGAAAGAATCTTGTAGGGATATCTTACATCGTATATATTTGGTGGTCTATCTTGGCTTGCTTCCTCTCACAATCAATGTCATCTTTGTAGTCACAGATCATATTGGGGACGTGCGTGAATGTCTCATGTGTCTACTCCTTGTAGCGCTCATGCTTTCCCTTATGATACTAGGGTTCATTTGCTCTTGTGTTCCAATGAATATCTCAACTTGTTTGGATGGGATATTATTGGTGGCAACTTCCGAGGAGACATAACGTTGGCATAATAGAATGCACNTCATATTGGGGACGTGCGTGAATGTCTCATGTGTCTACTCCTTGTAGCGCTCATGCTTTCCCTTATGATACTAGTGTTCATTTGCTCTTGTGTTCCAATGAATCTCTCAACTTGTTTGGATGGGATATTATTGGTGGCAACTTCCGAGGAGACATAACGTTGGCATAATAGAATGCACCATTGATGGTGCTACTGCTTTGGCAAGTGGTGTGGTTCTAGCAAAGGTGGTAAGCAAGTAGCATGGAGAGTTGTGAATGGAGCGATGGATGCTACTGGCTTGGTGGTAGCTAATATCACCACTTGTTGTTGCACTCATCTGTACAATATGGTAACACTTCTTGCTATGGCTGATCATGGGACAATAGCTACAAGGTTACATCCCAATATTGTAGGCTCATAGCACAAGGATCAGGAGACATTGCTGAGACATCCATTCTGGGTGTTGCCACAGCTATGATTTCTACGATGGCTCCGATAGTTGATACTATGACAAGGTAATGGGGTGGAAAGAGAGCAAGAGTAGAACAGTGAAAAAAAAGCAAGAGAACCGATTGAAGAAAGTGAGAAATTGAGTGGGTGAGCTATGTGGGCTTCAACTATTGTTGCTAGTGTGACTGCCATTGTTGATAATCTTTGCCTCGAGCTGTTTTAACAACACTCTGCTGCCATTGGTAATGACATCCATTACTAGTGGGTGTCATTGCTTGTATCTGATGATAGTTTTCCTTATCGTGGGTTGTTTCAACTGCCAGCTACTGTTGTTGACTATGAAAGTCACTACGAATGGCTGCTATAACCTCTATTTTCCAGTCCCCTCTAAAAGGTTCCATTTATTTTTTTACCGTATGACTTGTTACATGAGGTCGAGATAGGTGCCGAGACAACACCTGTGGCCTAAGGAGGAAAGCGGACACCACCAGCCAAGTGTAGTGGTGGTAACGGCCACTGGTTTTGCACAAGCTACACTATAGTGGATGAGATGGGAAAGGCAGGTTAGAAGAGTTTCTCTCTCACTACACATTACGAGCATTGTTTCGGATCATTCACATCCACCATGATTTGGTGAAGGCAGGTTGGAAGAGTCTCTCTCTCTCTCTCTCTCTCTCTCTCTCTCTCTCTCTCTCTCTCAC
>SZWC01005558.1:115080-142745 GCA_023375785.1 Penium margaritaceum
CACACACACACACACACACACACCCACACATACACACACACATGCACCAACACACAATGCTAATCACACTCAACATGATACTGAGCTTGAGAGGGTGAAGCAAATGCTGAGGACAGATAAAGGTGTTGTAGTAAGAGATTTAGCTGATTGAAATGATAGACAGAATTCTTTGGCCCTCTCCTATTGGGGTAATTTCTTAGCGGACGTCTGCCATTTTCATCTAGCTTCATCATTGTCGAGTATCTCACGACAGGTCATGTCGTTGCCCCGGACACAACTCCCTCAAAACATAGAATGGCCCGGCTGGTGGAAAATGATCTAATTTAATCCGTCCATTGGTCATGTATTGTGGCAAGCATAACTTCTTATCCCTGTTCATCATACAAAAATGCATCTTGTCTGGTTGTTTTCACATTGTAGCCAACTCAATCTTGACCTCTGGGGTCCTTTAAACTCACAAACATTTGTAAATAAAACTAGTGAGTAACACGAAGGACAAAGTGACAAGACATTCCCAACTGAGATCTCCACACAAAGGTGTCACTGCATGACTATTGCTTTGTTTGGATCAACATATAACGTTCACCTTTTGGGTGTTAGCTGATGGTTTCACCAACACATGTGGATACTTGCTCTCTCTGGTTGACATATGCTTGTAGCTACGTGGATGGCCACGAACACTTCAAGATGGTTGTGGTAGCATTACATGCATGGTGGATAATCTATGGGAGTGACATCATTGTAATTGCCTTTTTTTCGTGCAGCATTAAGCTGTTATACTTGGTTAGATCGAAGAGGGCAAGCGCAGACCCATGAGTGACATTCGGATCCCCACATGTAGTTTGCACATTGGTGGTGTTTCCTTGGCCGTGCCTTGCAAAGCACCTTGCTTTCTATTCACCCTGGTTTTTCCCATATGTGAGGTTTTGGACAAATTTACGTACTTGTCACCATCCACGGCTCATCCTGAGCAATGCATGGAAATTCCTGGGTAAGGCCTCACATTGCCTGGAAATAAATTGGCAATACCTAGCAATGTCTGGCAATGCATGTGCAATGCCTTGTAGTGCCTGTGCAATGTCCGGCAATGCCTGGCAATGCATGGTAATGTCAAGCAATGCTTGGCAATGCCTAGGCATGTTCAAGATAGAAACGTGACAATAGTTAATGATGTATTGTTATCATTTTTTCAAATGAGGGTAGCATAAGAGGAAGTAAAGTTCTCATCCATGCATGATTTGTTTTATGACATGGAGAAGATCTTGTTGCATAGTGTCGTGAACCGGGGAAGGTTGGAGGTGGATTAGGAGGCACATTTATGCTTGAAGGCCATGGAGATAATCGAATTTAACATCGGGGTGTCTATAATCTTAACTTCTACCAAGGGTTCTACTAGGCAACGAGCCAGACTGAGAAATTTCTAGGAAGCTTCCTAACCTTGTTGCTGCTGATGAAGCGACACTGTCCATTCAGCTGGCGCACTAGCAAGCAAGCAGGTGCAAGAAACAACAAGGATCAGGCTCGGGAGACGCGCAAAGTCTCATAAGCTCCAATAGCTTAGTAATGCAGAGAGAGAATGACAACTGACAAGCACACAGCATAAATACCTGCCACGGCACACGGCGGGTGGCGCACGCGGCAGTGTCAGTTTGTCCTAAAACTGGCTCAAAACCACTGTTTGGCCACAACTCTGCGCACAAGCATCCAAACTCAACACCGTCCAAACCTATAGATGCAAAATCTCGAGCCGGACGCTACAACTGGGCACATGCACAAGTCCGGCATCGATCGGTGGACAGACAATGCAAAACATGCAAATTGGACTCGAGAGCCAGTCCACCGAGAAAACTCTGGCGTCTACAGAAAAACTGTAGAGCACCCCAGCAAGCACCCGGGACGTCGTGGCAGTCGTCTGGCAGCTGCTGGTGGATGGATCCACCAACCGTCAGTGCTCCGGCGGCAGCTGGGTCCGCATCACGGATCTGCACGAGCATGGACACGGCCGAGTGGTCACACTTAGCTATACAAATGGACAGAAACAACGAACATCACAACACTCCCCCATGACCCGATGGTACGCATGTCCATACACGTGCAGAACTGACACAAGTGCACAAGAGGATGCTCAACAGTCCATGCTCACACACCCCACTCTCAGCCACTCTCAGGCAAGGGGCGTAGCCCGACAGAACGAATGACCACCATGAACTTTTCACGCGCAAGTGCCTTGGTCAAGAAGTCAGCCCACTGCATGTCCGTGCCGACCCAGATGACGGAGATCACCCGTCGCTCCACACGATCACGCACAAAGTGATTCTCAAGAGCAATATGCTTAGTGCGTGCATGAAACACACCAGAGTTCTCTTCAATGGTAAGAGCACTCTGGTTTTCACAGCGCAGAATGATGCAAGGCACAGACTGACGCAACTCACGAAATAGACGCTGCAGCCACACCGCCTCAGCAGCCCCAGCTCCTAGAGCAACATACTGAGTCTCTGATGAACTACGTGCGATACAACCCTGCTTTCCACTACGCCACGACACAGCGGTGCCAACAAGCAGGAACACGTAGCCTGTCCGAGTACGCCCATGAGGATTCCACGCCCAGTCACTATCTGTGTAGCCGTCGACTACCACCGAACACTGCCGTCAAAAGCAAAGTCTGAGGTACGGTGTGGATACCACGTACCGCACCACTCGCACAACCGCATGAAGGGCTCTCGCTCGAGGACACTGTGAAAAATGTGCAAGGAGGTTGATGGCAAAGGCAATGTCGGGTCGTGTGGTAGTGGCCAAGTACATCAAAGAGCCAATCAGGCGCAAGTACAGGGTCACGTCCACTGTCTCCCCCAGGTCTACGGGATCATCCACCTTCAAAGCATCCTGCCCATCAGATGTGATGGGGGTGGAGGTTGTAGGAATTGCACCCAGGAGATCAGCAAACCTCTCCCCCACAACGCGAGCGTAACGTGCCTGATGCAACAAGAGTGTCCATCGCTGACGATCACGTACGATCTCCATCCCGAGGAACACAGCTGCAGGACCAAGGTCCTTCATCCTGTAGGCAGCCTGGAGAACTGCCTTGGCCTCCTTCACGACCTCCATAGAAGGAGACGCAATCAGGAGGTTGTCCAAGTACACCAGGATGGCGGTGAAGCTCTCAACTGTCCGTCTGAGAAAGAGGGATGGGTCAGCATCACTCTGTACGTAACCGGCACGTGTCAGTGAGCCGGTGATCTCCAAGCTCCAGCACCTGGGTGACTGTTTCAGGCCGTAGAAGGCCTTGCGCAAGCGCCAGACCTTGTCACCGACCTCGAATCCAGGTGGCTGGACCATGTAGATTTCCTCCTCTAAGATGCCATGGAGGAACGCATTGTTCACGTCCATCTGGTGCAGCTCCTAGTCGTGGTGAGCAACCCGAAACAGAGCGCGAGCGGTGGTCATGCGGCCAATGGGTACAAAGGTATCAGTGAAATCTACTCCCTCAACCTGCGAGAACCCCTTGGCCGTCAAGCGAGCCTTGTAGCAATCTAGTGTGCCATCAGGCTTCACCTTCTTGCGAAAGACCCACTTGGCCTGTGCAGCCTTCCGCCCAGGCGGGAGGTCGACAATCTCATAGACACCGTGCTCACGGATGGCTCTCAGCTCATCCTCCGAAGTAGCACGCCACAGGTCTGCATCGTGGGCTGAGAGTGCCTCCTTCAACGTGCCTGGATCAGGCGTCGTTGAGGGAGTGCTCCGGGTGGCTAAGACACACGCCTCCGGACTCGGTCTGACCACGAAAAGGTCGGCTGCGGCATCGCAAGCGACCAAGAACTCTCGAGAGACCAACTCGTGGCCGACAGGACATGATGGGTGCACCTCAATGTAGTCTTCCTGGACACTCAAGCCAAGGGCCTTCGTGTCCGGCTCGCCACTCTGAACACTACGAGTTGGGCACCTGGGCGCTGAGTCAGCTGTCCGCTGAGCCCTAGAGGCCAATGGTCGAAGAAGACCACCGGGCTCACGGGAGTAGCCCGACGGATGCTCACCTCAGGTTGTGGGGAAGGCTGATAAGCCAGAGCTGTAGGGGACATGGGTGCATGCATGGGAGGGGGTGTGACAGAGGGGGCTGACACTGGCACGGCATCAGGTGTGCCAGAGGGGACTGACGTGCGTACGGGATCAGGTGTGGCAGAGGGGACTGACACTGGTACGAGATCGGGTGTGCCAGAGGGGTCTGACACCGGCACGGGATCGGGTGTGACATAGGGGACCGACACTGGCACGAGATCGGCTGCGCCAGAGGGGTCTGACACTGGCACATGATCAAGTGTGCCAGAGGGAACTGATGAGGCTACTGGACCAACAGCCACGATGGCCGGATCGTCAGCAGCCAAAGACCGGACCACAGGTGAGGAGGCTCGGAAAGACCCATACTAGACTCCCCTATCCGCCGGGAGGCCACACAAGTAGGGACGTGGTCGGCGGCCAGCGACAGAATGCCGGACAAGTCGCGGTAGGTGAGAGCCTCAATGAACAAAGCATCCTGAGACTCGACAATGTGATGGCGAGCAGGGTCCCAAAAGCGCCAGGCCTTTGACCGCGGGGAGATGCTGAGGAAGGTACACATGCGACCCCGAGGTGAGACCTTAGACCCTTGCTGGTCCTCGGTGTACCAAACACATGCGAGGGACCCCCAAACGCGAGCAAGATGGAGATCAGCACGATGGCCAAACCACAACTCGTATGGCGTGACATGGTCTGGGAATGGACCATGAGGCAAGCGGTTCCAGACCCATGTCATGTAGGAGAAGCCCTCAAAGGCAAAGGACTCCGGTAGACTGCACTCATACCGCATAGCGCGAACCGCATCCTCCATGGTGTGGTTCTAACGCTCAGACACACCGTTATGCTGTGGTGTAGTAGGGGCAGAAAGCTGGTGAAAGATACCGTGCTCGGCAAAGTAGGCATCCATCTCGCCTAAGAACTCGCCACCACGATCTGAGCAAAACGTGTGCAGGGTGTGACGAGACTGACGCTCAACCATCACAAGCCACAGGCGGACCGCCAATGCGGCATCGCTCTTGTGGCGGAGGCTGTAGATCCGCCGCATCCGGGTGAATTCATCTGTCAGGGTGAGAATATACCGACCCCGATGAGAGAGGGAATCGACTGGGAGAGGACCGAGAAGGTCCGAGTGGACCAACTCTAGTGGACGCAGTGCCCGGGAGGAGGAGTCAGGGTAAGAGCAGCAATGCATCTTACCCTGGGCGCAAAAAAGACAGTCGGTCATGGACGGTTTCTCAAAAGAAGTTGCGTCAAGACCGAGGGCTGGCTGAGTTCGAATGATCTTGGACACAGTGTCCGAGCTCACATGGCAGAGGCGACGATGTAACAAGCGCTCGTGCTCAGGGGAGAGAACACCAGTGACAAAAACACGTGTAGAGGAGAGAGGGGGAGAAGAAACAGAGGGAATGAAACAAGACACATGATACAGGTCATCAACAACAAAGGCACAGAGCACGATGGCGCGTGTGTCAAGAGCAGTCATTGTGGCAGAGTCAGCAGAGTGCTCAACAATAAGACCCATCTTGGTGCATGCACGAACAGAGAGCAGGCTAAGCTCAAGAGCAAGGACAGAGAGCACATCAGAAATATACAAGGGGCCAGACGGACCATCAAACTGCACAACCCCAACTCCCTGCACAGGTAACGACTGACCAGACCCTGTGCGAACAGACCAAACGGATGCAACGGGACCGAGCACAACAAAGTCACTACGACGACAGGTCATGTGATGGGTGGCCCCAGAGACAATAATCTAGGTGCCACTCGGCTCACGACCGGTCGTCGACACTTAGCAACGTACCACAAAACACTCTGCCTCTGCTGGACGCTCAGCAGAGGACTCAGGACAACGACGAACAATACAGATCTGTGACTCGTCAAGCCAATCACTATTGTCAGGTCCATCCTCATCGCAAGCCAACATGGCTCCACCACAAGCATCATCACGGGCAACAGACGCAGTAAGACAAGCTGTGTCGGGACCACTCAGCTACGACAACACACTCACACCTCCCTCAGTACAAAGCGCCAACAGCTGACGAAGCTCCGTGATCATGTGATCTCGAGGGTCCACATCACCGCTGCTGCCTGGTGAAATGGATGCTTCTGCTGCACTCGTGGTCGCGGCGCGCCCAGTCTGTGTGTCACTCAAGGAAATCCACTGCGCGTGTACCGCCTGAAGGTCGCGCATGATCCGAGTCCAGTCTAGGGGCTGCTCACACTCTGTGTAGCGGTGAGCGCCTCCACAGTTGTAGTAGTGGACAGAACTTCCAGTGCCACTACTCTTCGGCTACTGCTGCTGTTGCTGCAATCCCTTCCCGAGTTGCTTCTTCCCCTTCTTCCCCTGTGCGGCTGCTACAACGCCCTGAGTGTGGCCGCTCGGGGTAGACGAGGAGGAGGAAGCGGTGGAGGTGGGACTGGCGAGCTGGGACAGAGGCGTAGGAGGGGTCACAGTCACTACTACAACAAGTGGACTCTGTTGATGGTCGATGGCATCCTCATGAGCCGATGTGGCCTGGATGAAGTAGCGATGGGCCCAAGGAAGTAGCTATAGTGACTCTGACAACTCAGAAAGAGCCACATGATCGAAGCCCGTAAAGAGCTTCACGTGGTCTAAATGCGCCCCCATCATGATGGTGTCGAGTGCCCACAACTGCATCCCGCCACCGGTCCCAAGGCGTGTAAAGGCGCATCGCGCCTCCAGTAGTCAGCTGGAAGCTCCGTAGGACCCTGACGGAGGGAGTGAAACTCACGTAGTCGGGCCGCCCTCGTGGCAAGGGTCTCCGCAGCGAGAAGTGTCAAGGCCAACTCCCATTCCTGACGTGGATCTGCTCCAGTCCCGGTCCCGGTCTCACCGAGAAAGGGTCGGAAGTCAACCACAGTCTCCTGCGGCATGGCGTAGAGGAGACCGCGCATCGCTCTTGCTGCTTTCTGGACCTGGTGAGCATCGCGGGTCTTAAACTGGCTGTGGTAGTAGGGCCAGACGCCCTCAGAATCGGCCCGCACCTGAAATAAGGTCTCCCAACAATCAAAGTCCTCATCGCTATCGTAACGGGGTTGAGGTGTCTCAAAGTCCTGCGGTCGCCGCTCCATGGAGAGGGCAACCTCAGGCTTGTGAGATGGTGGACGGGGTATGGGGAGCCCACAAGTGAGGGAAACACCACCAAAGGTGAACGCTGCTTAACGACGTGGCTGAACCTGACGGCGAGAAGGTGGCGGAGTACGAGGCTGCGATCCCAGACGTAACTCACGGATGTGCTCCTCAAGTACACGGATCTCGTGCTCGCGTGAGTGATCCTCAATCTCCTCCTCATACCAGGTGCGAACCTGTGATGAGTGGTGCTGAGGCCGCGGCGCTGTGTAGGGTATAGACTTCTGAGCAGATGGTGCAGCTCCAGTAGATCCTCCAGGTGGCTGCTTTGAAGCCATCGAACGATCTCGCAGTAACTCCGTGATCTCTTGCAACGCGTCTGTTGGCTCTAGTGGGTGTGGAGGCACCCTCAAGGATGCCTAGCTCTTGCTAATGCACGCTACCAAGGTTTGGGGCTGCCAATGGACACCAATGGTGAAGAGTGTGGAGCACAAGGATCACGGATGTGAGTGGGTAGAACACGTCGCATTCAGTAGAACTGAATCGAAACACGATTTTGTTACTTAGCATAGTGAGATTACATCAGATCCTTATAGCCTGTGATCTAAGCTTTCCAAGGCATCCAAGCACGCCCAAAACGGAGCAGTAGAGCCCCTGCTACGGCCGTCGAAGTAACCCTTGGTGGAGTCGCCCACCTGGTCTTGCACTCTAGGCAACGGGAGGCGCTTCGACGATGACCCGTCGAAGCGCCTTTCCTCGCCCAGAAGTCAAGGAGAAGTTCATCCTGGTCAAGGAGGTCATTATGGTCACCTCATTCATGCCCCGGGTGCATTTGGAGGCCATTAGGAATGAACTCGGATCCCTGGCGGTGGAATATCCCGCCACCCATGGCGGGTACCAGATTCCACCCACCCAACACCCGTTTTTCGGGCTAGGCTAACTTTCTGAATACTCACTCAAATTGAGCGATTCAAAGCTCGATCCTGCATGTAAAAATCCAAGGAATCCAAATCTAAAGTCAGATCAGGTGTTCGACCACTCCTCAGTGGTCGAACCAGGAAGTACACTCAACGGCACTCATGGCAAGGGGCACACCATGTCAACAACGTCCGACTGCCTCTGCTGCTGCCGGCGCATCTCGTCTTGTGACTGACGAAGCTCTTCCATCATGAGGGACTGCGAACGCGGACTCATAACGCTCGAAGAGGAGGAAGAGGGGTCAACCAGCCCTTTGCTCTTGTCACGGACCGGCACCATCACAATGCTTAGTATGGGGCCGAACTTAAAAAATGCTCCGAACAAGAAACTGACAGCGTTTCTCAAGGAGCTGAAATGTTAAAAAAATGACGTTTTGACCCCAAAATTAATGACATTAGCACAGCTTATGCTGACATCAGCATTTTTTACGCTAGCAAAACTAACGTTAGCGTTTTTTCGCAAGCGTTTTTTACGCCATCGTTTTTTGGAGGTCACGCGAACTCGCGTGACCGGTGGGGGTGACCTCGTCACCCCCTGCTTGTGGCTACGCAGGGGCTGCGCAAGCTTGCATAGTGCCACGCAAGCCTACGCAGTGATGCGTAGATTCTGCATAGCTGTGCAGCACTATTGTGCAGCAGTAGTGCTGCGCAAGCCCGCCGCTGCTGCTGCGGCGGGTCTGCTACTGCGTTGCTGTAGCCGTTGTCGCTACTACAATGTTGTTGCTGCCGCTGTTGCTATTGTCACTGCAGCAGCTGCAATGCCGCTACTGCTAGTGCACTGCTGGTGCTGCTCGCGGCTGCTGCTGCCGTCACTGTTGCAACCTGCTGCTGCCGCGCTGCAACTGCTCGTAGCCGCCGCTGCAAGCTGCTGCTGCGAGCTGCTACTCCTTTGTTTTTTGTACAGGCTGGCAGCCAGACACGACTCCTGCTGCCACCCGGTGCTATCGCTGCTGACCGGCATGGCTGCTGGATCTCGTCACTCCTGTAGCTCCACTTGCTACGGTGGTGGTGATTACGTGGTGACGTCGCTGTTGCTAACGTTGGCTGCGACGGGTCCCAGGATGTGGCGGTGGCAGTGACTCTCACTATTGCTGCCGGTGCTGCATCTCTGCGGTGCAGCTTAGCGAGGGAGGTCTCGCTTCTCTGATGCCATGAGAAATTTCTAGGAAGCTTCCTAACCTTGCTGCTGCTCATGTGGCGACACTGTCCAGTCATCTTGCGCACTAGCAAGCAAGCAGGTGCAAGAAACAGCAAGGATCAGGCTAGGGAGACGCGCAAAGTCTCAAAAGCTCCAATAGCTTAGTAATGCAGAGAGAGAATGACAACTGACAAGCACACAGCATAAAAACCTGCCGTGGCACACGGTGGGTGACGCACGCGGAAGTGTCAGTTTGTCCTAAAACCGGCTCAAAACCATTGTTTTGGCCGCAACTCTGCGCACAGGCATCCAAACTCAACACCGTCTAAACCTATAGATGGAAAATCTTGAGCCGGACGCTACAACTGGGCACGTGCACAAGTCCGGCATCGATCGGTGGACAGACAATGCAAAACATGCAAATTGGACTCGAGAGCCAGTCCACCGAGAAAACTCTAGCATCTGTAGAAAAACTACAGAGCACCCCAGCAAGCACCCGGGACGTTGTGGCAGTCGTCTGGCAGCTGCTGGTGGATGGATCCACCAATCGTCAGAGCTCCGGCGGCAGCTGGGTCGGCATCACGGATCTGCACGAGCATGGACACGGCCGAGTGGTCATAGTAAGTTATACAAATGGAAGGAAACAACTCAAATCACAACAATCCCCCATGACCCGATGGTACGCATGTCCATACACGTGCAAAACTGACACAGGTGCACAACAGTCCATGCTCACACACCCCACTCTCAGCCAATCTTAGGCAACAGGCGTAGCCCAACAGAACGAATGACAACCATGAACTTTCCGCGCGCAAGTGCCTTGGTCAAGAAGTCAGCCCGCTGCATGTCCGTGCCGACCCAGATGACGGAGATCACCTGTCGCTCCACAAGATCACGCACAAAGTGATGCTCAGCAGCAACGTGCTTAGTGCATGCATGAAAAACACCAGAGTTCTCTGCAATGGCAAGAGCACTCTGGTTGCCACAGCGCAAAATGATGCAGGGCACAGACTGACGCAACTCACGAAATAGATGCTGCAGTCACACCGCCTCAGCAGCCCCAGCTCCCAGAGCAACATACTGAGCCTCTGATGAGCTACGTGCGATAAAACCCTGTTTGCCACTACGCCACAACACAGCGGTGCCACCAAGCAGGAACACGTAGCCTGTCCGACTACGCCCATGAGGACTCAACGCCAAGTCACTGTCTGTGTAGCCATCGACTACCACCGAACACAGACGTCAAAAGCAAAGTCCAAGGTACGATGTGGACACCACGTACCACACCACTCGCACAGCCGCATGAAGGGTTCTCGCCTGAGGACATTGTGAAAACTGTGCAAGGAGGTTGACGGCAAAGGCAATGTCGGGTCGTGTGGTAGTGGCCAAGTACATCAAAGAGCCAATCAGTCACAAGTACAGGCTCACGTCCAATGTCTCTCCCAAGTCTACGTGTTCATCCACCTTCAGAGCATCCTGCCCGTCAGGTGTGATGGGGGTGGAGGTTGTAGGAATTGCACCCAGGAGATCAGCAAACCTCTCCCCCACAACGCAAGCGTAACGTGCCTGATGCAACAAGAGTGTCCATCGGTGATGATCACGCATGATTTCCATCCCGAGGAACACACCTGCAGGATCAAGGTCCTTCATCCTGAACGCAACCTGGAGAACTGCCTTGGCCTCCTTCACAACCTCCATAGAAGGAGACGCAATCAAGAGGTCGTCCAAGTGGACCAGGATGGCGGTGAAGCTCTCAACTGTCCGTCTGAGAAAGAGGGACGGGTCAGCATCACTCTGTACGTAACCGGCACGTGTCAGTGAGCCGGTGATCTCCAAGCTCCAGCACCTGGGTGACTATTTTAGGCCATAGAAGGCCTTGCGCAAGCACCAGACCTTGTCACCGACCTCGAATCCAGGTGGTTGGACCATGTAGATCTCCTCCTCTCAGGTGCCATGGAGGAACGCGTTGTTCATGTCCATCTGGTGCAGCTCCCAGTCGTGATGAGAAACAACCCCGAAAAGAGCGCGAGCGGTGGTCATGCGGCCAATGGGTGCAAAGGTATTAGTGAAATCTACTCCCTCAACCTGCGAGAACCCCTTAGCTGTCAAGCGAGCCTTGTAGTGATCCAGTGTGCCATCAGGCTTCACCTTCTTGCGAAAGACCCACTTGGCCTGTACAGCATTCCACCCTGGCGGGAGGTCGACAAGCTCATAGACACCATGCTCACGGATGGATCTCAGCTCATCCTCATAAGTAGCATGCCACAGGTCTACATCATGGGCTGAGAGTTCCTCCTTCAACGTGCCTGGATCAGGCGTCGTCGAGGGAGTGCTCCGGGTGGCTTAGACACACGCCTCCGGACTCTGTCTGACCACGACAAAGTCGGCTGCGGCATCGCAAGCGACCAAGAACTCTCCAGAGACCAACTCGTGGCCGACAGGACATGCTGGGTGCACCTCAATGTAGTCTGCCTGGACACTCAAGCCAAGGGCCTTCGTGCCATGCTCGCCACTCTAAACACTACGAGTCGGGCGCCTGCGCGCTGAGTCAGCTGTCCTCTAAGCCTTAGAGGCCAATGGTCGAAGACGACCACCGGGCTCGCGGGAGTAGCCCGATGTGACGCTCACCTCAGGCTGCGGAGAAGGCTGCTAAGCCAGAGCTATAGGGGACATGGGTGCATGCACAGGAGGGGGTGTGACAGAGGGGGCTGACATTGTCACGGCATCAGGTGTGCCAGAGGGGACTCACGCGCATACATGATCAGGTGTGGCAGAGGGGACTGACACTTGTACGAGATCGGGTGTGCTAGAGGGGTCTGACACAGGCACGGGATCGGGTGTGACAGAGGGGACCGACACTGGCACGAGATCGGGTGCGCCAGAGGGGTCTGACACCGGCACGAGATCAGGTGTGCCAGAGGGAACTGATGAGGCTACTGGACCCACAGCCACCATTGCCGGATCGTCAGCAGCCGGAGACCGGACCATAGGTGAGGAGGCCCGGACGAACCCATCCCCAGGAGTAGACTCCCCCATCCGCCGAGAGGCCACACAAGTAGGGATGTGGTCGGCGGCTAGTGACAGAATGTTGGACAAGTCACGGTAGGTGAGAGCCTCAAAGAAGAGAGCATCTCGAGACTCAACAATGCAATGAAGAGTAGGGTCCCAAAAGCGCCAGGCCTTTGACCGCGGGAAGATGCCGAGGAAGGTACACATGCATCCCCGAGGTGAGACCTTGGACCCCTGGTGATCCTATCTACGGCCCTATTGGCGGCCTCTTGGTGCACCCTCCCCATGAGGTGCTGCTGCTGCGGCTAACGGCAAAGACTCTTGTCCACCACTAGTAGCCTTAGGGAATGGAGCCCTAAAGTTCCCAGGCAGCATACAGTTGTGGCGGATTCCATCGCGAAATGTTGTGTTGTGACACATACGCGTCGCCTGCAACTCATCATTATCGCGGCTGAGCTTGTGGTTTGGGGTCTTGTTCCCGCCAGTCTTCTTGACTGGAGGGTTTGCAGGCTGCTTGCCCTTGACCCCGCCCCGCTGTCTGGCTATTCCTCCAGCCCCCACAACATACATGCACATGTCGCGGCCTTGCTTTGCTCGGATTCGCCGAATACACCTCACTCATGTAGTCCCACAACGCCCTCCAGCTTGTCCAAGCCTGGCCGGTTGCCGTTGTGGTGGTCTTTTCCTTCAGCTTCTCGCTAGCAAGACCATCACAAAAGTGCTCCAAGAGCATGCACTCCGGGTACTTGAAGGTCTGAGTTCTATCGCACTCAGTGAAGCTTTTGGCTTCCTCCACGAGTGCGGTGAACTTGCTCAAGAAGGCTTTGAACGAGTCACCCAGCTGTCTGAAGTCCTTGATTTTGTGGAAGGCACGCTGCGCCTCCTTACGTTGGATGCACTTCTTACGCATAATCGCACAGAAAGCCTCCCACGGCATGGGCTGCCACTTGAGGTGCGGTTGCTCCACAGCCCACTCCTTGACTACATACTTGAAGAGCTTGTCTTCAAGCCGCGTCGTGGCAAGGTCGCCCCATTGGCTGAGTGGAGCCTTGTGGACACGTAGAATGTGATCTATGCGATTCAGCCAGTCGGTCAGCTTCATGCCCTTCCGAGAGATCTCCACACTATGGAGGAAGGACGTGTTCATGACCGGCCTCGTCGAGGTAGGCAAGTCGACGCTGCCAGAGGTAACGGCATCCATAGTGCAGCACGTTGCGCTTGCTGTTGCATCCGGACCTGGGACACGCTCTACAATGCCTTGTTGAGGTCATTGCATTGGCAGCTTGCCTCATGGACGGCCAATCATTGCAGCTGGCGATCACGGTCGAGGTTCGTGATACTTTGCCCGACGTGGGTCAGCAGGTTGGCAAACGCGAACTTGGGCTCTGATGTCGTCAGAGAATCGGAAATGTACTCCAAGGCTGCGCGTTTTCCGTGCACCCTCACCCACTGTAGGAGGGTATGGTTTGCGTACACGCCTCCGAGCAGTCCCATCTTTCAGAGGAGACTATCGTCAACAACGATGCTTGAGTGGGCGCTACCCTGCCCCATTATGGCCACATCGTAGGGAGGGGGTTCCGCCCCCATTCCTCCGAGTGGTGCCGTATCTCTACCGTCGGTGGTGATCTTGAGTCGGCCCGCCGCCTCAGCAGCAAACTCTGTGAGCCTATGACGATCATTGCAAATTGCCTTCGTGGTGACGTCGTCCGGCTCGTTCTCGCGGGAACTTCCCGTGTGGCTGCTTTCAACGCCCTTGCTGCTCTCGGCAGTCATGCGGTCTTCGGCAGCTATCGGTGATGCAGCGGGCGCCTTACCCATCTCGAGCAATCGGCTCAAACTCGCCGCACGACAATGGCGATGGTCGTGATCCTCATCGTCTTTGCCATCATTGGCATCGTGCTCTTCGTCGGGGTCCCCCTCCGGGAGATCCTCCTCCATCGCGTCGTCCGTCGTGTGGGGGTCACCCACGTGAGTATCGACGTGCTCGTCGAGCACGTTTTTGGCCTCCGCACGCTTCTCGGTGTTGTCGAGGTTGGCGTCGGTTGCCTTAGGCAGTACAGTTGCCTTAGGCGGTACGGTGGCCTTTGGGTTGGCAACCGTGCTCGCGATGACGGCTCCCAAAATTTGGAGTCCGCCGAGGGCGTGTGGTGAGAACGTCACCACCTTGCCCTTGTTGGTCTTGGACGGTCCGGTACTTGCCATCTCGTCGCTCGTACAACTAGCACGTGAAGATCATTGTGAGGATCATCCCACAAATTTGAGGAGGAACCGCCTCCTAAGATCTTGCTCTCACGATCGGTGCAGCAATTGTAAACTTACTTTCTATCTTCCTTGGCTGCCACGTCGGCACAAGGTCGTGGGTTTTGAAACTATTCTTCCTAAGCCGTGACTCACGGCAATTGGCAAGGACTAGTACCTAGGAAAACTGAAAATTACAAGACAATGGAATGAGGAGGAATGTGAGTGCCGCTCACAAAACAAGAGCAAAGAGTGACAAGGGGAATTCTAAAAATTCCTACCAAGCCTTCCACTCTCTCCTCCCACTTCATGTCTTCCTCTTGTCTTCTTGTCTTCCTTGGTCTTCTCTCCACGCTCCTTGAAGCCTCTCTTGGGCAGCATCTCCCTTGAACCGATGGCGTTGGCGAGCCGTAAAAAATCTTCAAGGTGTTACCCTCCTTCTTTTTAGTATGCTCTCAGGCCGTGAGAGTCCCTAAGCTTGGGAAAGGGCGCTGTTCTAATTTTTGGATGAAGGCGTTTTGAAAGATCCTTGAAAATGGGGAGGACTTTGTGGTTTTTTACGGTGGGAACTCCCCACCCTGCCCCACAAAAATCCTCCTAGCCCTCTGGAAATGAGGGGAGGCTAAAGGGAAGTGGCTCCATCAAGTAGAGAATGTTTCTAGCTCTTCAATGCACTTTACAGCGCTTCAATCTGTGAATTACGGATGTCGTAGTCCCTTCTGGCGTTTCTGCTACTGCTTGCAGTTACCGGCGGCGTTTTATATATGGCGTAGCCGCCGCTTCCATCGAACCCTTAGTCGTGGGGGTCGTCTAGCTCTGAGAACCACTGTAACTGGTCGAGTCTCAAACTCCTGCTCTGAATCGTCGTCGGAGTTCGCAGAATTGCGTTCTCCGTCCGCGTCAGGGGTTTACCCCCTTCGTAGGACCGAGGGATAATTCGTCATCAACAACCCAGAGCAGGGAAACTCAAATATTTTGAGTCTCCGGGGGCCCATTTCCGTTTTTAACCTCACCCCTAGTTTTGGGACCCAAACTGGGGGTTTTTACCTCGAGCTCGTGCATACCACGAGTTTTCCGGTTTTAAAACTCATAGTTTGTCCAAAACGAACTCGAGTTTCGTTTTTGACGCGTCGGTGCGAAATCGTCACGTGCGAGGTACGATCGGTGATTTCGCGCCGACATTTCTCGTTCGCTTCTCGCTCTCACCCTCGCTCCCCCTATCCCTCGTCCTCGCTTGCTCGCTTGCAAGGAGAGTTACGGGGAGGCGAGGGCACGAGGCCACGAGGCCTCGCCCTTGAGGTCCAAGTGACCCCTCAGCTGCCGATCAGGCTGAGGCCGCGATCGGCGGCTGGCGGCTGGCCGGCCGGGGGCCGGCCGGTCGCTTGGCCGGCCGCCGGTCGCTTGGCTGGCCGCCGGTCACTTGGCCGGCCGCCGGCCGCCGGCCGTCTAGCTGGCCGACAGCAAGCTGGCCGGCGGCCAGTGAAGTGCTGGCCGTTGGCCAGCCCTCGCTGACGCGAGGGGTGGTGCGCAACCACCCCTCGCTTCAGCGAGGAGGGAGGGCCAAACCGGCCCTCGCGCTACACACAATGCATGATGTTGTCCTGTATGGGATCCCTGAACTGTCAGCGATTGATCTAACGACCTCCAGCAGAGAAGCCGCAAAACCGAGAAGCTCACAAAGGTTTTTACACCTTCTTCCTTTACATGTATGTGTCGTGCACCCCAAATTTAATCAGGCATACACTTCACCTTCAAGAGTACTAACGCATTAGCATTACATCTCAAGAAGAGCTCAAGTCGTCAATACGCAAGAGATCATCAAGCAAGGGTTAATTGATGAGCATGCAAGACAAGTCCTTTTATCGCTGTCTGTCAAGTCCTAGAACTCAAAAGCACATTCCTGGGAAGTGGCCTGAACCAGCCACATCACCAATAGACTTGCACTGTGGGCTTGACACATAAGCATCCTAGTGTCAAGGTGACAGACCAACCATGTAGTGCCCAAGAAGCTACGGACTTGCTTTCTTGGAAGCTTCCATAGCAAACAAGATGTGCATGGGGCCAAGATCGAAATCATGACCTCTCACTTGGCCAAATCAACAAAAATGGCCAAGGTAACCACTCACCCACATGGTGTACTCACAGGTCAAATCTCACACGAGACAGAGCATAGTTGAGTCACCCTACAACGAATGTAGGGGTCATACCTCCACAAGGGGTAGAGCATTCCTGATTCGTCGTATAGAATGAACAAGGGGTAAACATATTCAACAAATCTCTCCCTTGCACCTTGCGTCAGTTTCCATCATCATTCTTCATCACTTGCGTTGACCATGCCGATACCTTGCCTGCCCGCCTGGTGGAGATTCTTGTCCAATGGCTTTGTAAGCATGTCAGCCCTGTTGAGCTCGGTGCCGACATACTCGAGCTCCACTATCTACTTATAGACCAAGTCCAGAGCATAGTGGTAGCGGGTCTCGACGTGCTTTGTGCGCCTGGACAGAACTGGATTCTTGGACATGTCAATCGTGCTCATGTTGTCAATCTTGACAATTGTCGCAGTTGCCTATGGTGCCTTCATATCAGAGAGCAAGCTGCGAAGCCACTGCACCTCTTTAGACACCTCAGCCAATGCAATGTACTCAGCTTCAGCTGTTGACACAGAGACACACTCCTGCTTGCGACTCGCCCAACTGACAACACCTCCATTTAGCATACACACGAAGCCGGAGGTGGATTTTCTGTTGTCGATATTGCCTCCCCAATCAGCGTCGGTGTCGCACATGAGACGGAGTGACGCGGATCTAGCAATTCCTCCAAACTGGAGTCCCACATGCCGGGTCCCCTTAAGGTAGCGCATGATGCGCTTCACAGCCTGCCAGTGCAGTGGACCAGGATTGGCCACAAACCGGCACACCTGCCCAACAGCATGGGCTATATCTGGTCGGGTGGTGACCATGGCATACATCTGACTGCCCACTGCAGACTGATATGGGATGCCCAGCATGTCAGTTTTCTCCGCTTCGTTGGATGGGGACATGGAGGTGGAGAGCTTGCACTCTCAGCTCATGGGTGTGCTGGTATGCTTGCAATCTGCCATGCCATATTGTTTGAGGATGGAGTCGATGTACTTTGTCTGGTTCAGGCTGATGGTACCTGCGGCTCTGTCACGCTTGATGGCAATGCCAAGGTAGAAGTTAAGAGGACCCTTGTCCTTCAACTTGAACCTGGTACTCAGCTGTCCCTTGAGATCGTCTTGCAGCTACGTTGAAGAAGAGCACAGAATCAGGTCATCGGCGTACAAGGCGACCAACATAGTCCCTTTGTCGCTCTCATGCACGTAAATGCTAGGGTCGTTGTCGTAGTGCATGAAGGACCCCTTGGCCATGAAGGTATCCATCTCCTGGTACCAAAGTATTGGCGCTTGTTTTTGCCCATAGAGCGCCTTCACCAACCTGCACACCTTGCCCTCGGGAGCATCAACCCCCTCTAGAACCTCCATCAGCACCTCCTTGTCAAGTTTTCCGTAAAGGAAGGCTGTCTTGACATCCATCTAGTGGACCTCCATGTTTTTGGCAGCAGCAATGGCGAGCATTGACCGGATGGAGGCGAACGTCACAACGGCAGTAAAGGTCTCATCGTACTCTGCACCAAGCCATTGAGAGAACCCCTTTTCTACCACCTGTGCCTTGTACTTGTCTATCTTACCATCCTGTTTCCTTTTTACTTTCAGCACCCACTTGGACCCCACAACATGAGTGCCGGCAGGTCTGTCCACAAGCACCCATGTCCCATTCTCCTCAATGGAGCTGAGTTCACTACGAATTGCTTCATCCCACTCAGCTTTGTCAGACCGCGCGAGTGCCTCTGCGACAGATGTTGGCTCCACTTGAACCAAGAACGAATAGTTGAAGCCTGTCCATTCATCCCTATCTGTGTCGTAATGCTGGCGAGGAACTTTCAGACGTGAAGTGCTCCTTGGACCTGCTGGCTGTTGCTGTTGATGTAGAGGCTGGAGGTGTGTTTTGTCATCGATGGGGGGAGAGGTATCCTCCTCATGGTCTGGAGGATCAAATACGTCGGACTCGCAGTCTGACTCCTCCGAGTCATCTTCATCAGCTTCTCTCCCTGTTGTAGTACCCAGCCCATGCCATTGTGCTGGTGCTTCGTCTCCCTCCTGAAGAAGAGTAAGCCACTCTCCCAGTTTTGGAGTGTTCTCAAGTTCAAGAAGCTCTCCCTTACTCACTGAACATTTGTGGAAATCCACGTCTTTGCTGTGGATGACCTTCTTAGTTCCTAGGTCCCACAGTCTATAAGCTCTGTGGGTGGTGTCATAGCCAATGAAAATACACTTTTGTGCTCTTGCATTGAGCTTTCTAGGACCCTCATCCGCCTGGACCTTGGCAAAGGCGGTGCAACCGAACACCTTGGGATGGGAGGCGTCCGGCTTCCTGCCTGACCATGCTTCTTGAGGTGTCTTCAGCTGCTGTGTCTACTTCTTCTTGCCTCTCCTTCGTAGAGCTGCTGCAGGTGTGAGGTTGACAAGATACGTAGTCGTGCATGCTGCTTCAGTCCAGAACCTAGGAGGCAGCTTGGCGTCAAAGAGCATGCACCTTCTCATGCCCAGGAGGGTCTGATTCATCCTCCCTGCTACGTCGTTGCTTTGAGGTGAGTAGGGAGTAGTTTTCTGGTGTTCAATACCCTATGTCTTGAGCCACTCCCTGCAGGCTTCGTACTCTCCCCCATTGTCTGTCCTAAATGCCTTCACCTTCCTTCCACTCTATCGCTCAACCATAGCGACAAAGGCTTGCAGATTCTCCTTCACCTCACTTTTCTTTTTGAGAAAGTATGTCCAGACCTTACAGCTGTTGTCGTCGATGCAGGTGAGGAAATATCTGCTGCCTCCATTGGACGGTATGCTGAAGGGACCACACACGTCAGAGTGGATGAGGTTAAGGGGTACGAGAGCACGTGTACCATTACGCTTGAAAGGTTTCTTATTGGCCTTGCCTTGAAGGCATGGCTCACACAAGATCCCAGCTCCCTCCGCCTCATCACCTAGCTCCATCCCATGCACTAGCTCTTGCTTACCCATGAGTACCAATGTGCGATGAGTCACGTGTCCAAAGCGCCTGTGTCACAGGTTCTCGGATGATGTGCACTGGCTAGAATGAACAGCCTCGGTGGCTGCATTTGCTTCCGGTTTTGTTGCCGAATCTTCCGCTCCCAATGTTTCCGCTGCTCCAACATGTCCTTCGTCATCAGAATCTGCATCGCTGCTCTCCTCATCATCACTCCCAGCCGAAGATTCAGCCGTTGACGTTGTCATCTTGGTCTGCAAGACGTAGAGTCCATCAACGCGAGGGACCTGTGCAACAACCTTCTTGGTAGGGTCGGAGATGTTGATGTCCTTGGTGGGGACTATCAGTGCTTCCTTCTCTGTAAAAACAATTGTCATTCCATGGTCAGTTACCTTAGAGATGGAGAGCAGGTAAGCTGTGAAGGAGGGCAAGTAGACTACCCCCTCTAGCTTGAGGTCGTAATCCGCACCATTGACACCCACTGTGACTGGCTTGTCACCAATCCCCTCAGTTGTCTCAACCTTGCCGTTGGCGACTCTGAAGTTCTTGTTGCATGGAGCAAGAGAGATGAAGTCTCTCTTCTCATAAGTGGTGTGCTCGTTTGTACCCGAGTCAAGGCCGTAAGCTCCTGGCCTGAGTATCGCCCTCCCTTTGTTGGAGGCACACTCGGCCATCAAGCTTGTGGGATCCTTCCCACCATTTCCCCCTTGCCATTCATCCTCTCTCCTCCCTCCTTCTTAGGTGCCCGGCACTCCCGAGCCCAGTTTCCAACCTTACTACATTTATGGCAGTTTCCTTGGCGCTTTGGACCCCTTCCACTATTGCTAGTGCCGTTGTTTCCCTTGTATCCAGAGGACGAGGTATTGCAAAAGGTACCACTGCTTCGTGAGGCAAATGCAGCCATGTTTGCTTCACTACTACTGCGACGCATGGCTACATTCCACACATACTCCGAGACGGTGGTGTAGGATACTTGCTCTTCATTCCACCCTCCAATCACTGTGATCATGGGACCCCAGCTCTCCGGCAGCGTCATCAGAAAAATAATGGCCTACATATCGGATTTTAGGTCCCACCCCATGCCGGTGGCTTGTTGCAAGAGTGTCTCAAACTTCTGCATAAAGGCGGAGACATCCTCCCCTTCACCAAGCCTCATACTGATGAGGTTCTGTAGAATGAAGAGACGATTGGCAAGTGAGGAGGAATGAAACACCTTGCCCAGTTTGGCGTATGCCGTGGATGCCACTGTACAACCGCTGATGTGTGAGAGGACTGAGGGTTGTATGGAGGACACAAGAACGGCAAGAACCTTCTTGTTGAGCTTGACCCATGCCACAAGGAGAGCACCCTCCTCCTTTGGTGCTGGGATATTTCCGTCAAAATATCCTAGCAAGTCTCTATCATCCATAATGATCTCAAACTGCCACTTCCAGAGTGCAAACCCCTCTCCACCAAACTTGAGGATGGGAGAATGATTCCCTGGTTCCCCTGTCCCTGCCATCCCTACACCTACAACTGCTACAGCTGCTGCACCTATTGTTGATGCCGATGCACCTGTGTCTGAGGCCGTTGTAGGCTGTTGGTGAGAAGAGCCAACTGCTTGCCCTGTTCACGTTGGCCAATGCGAGCTGATGTAGGCTGATGTAGGCTGATGTTAGCTCCCGAGGCAGGAAGGTGCAGGTGTGTTGCATTCCCCTCCGGCTGATGATTGACCTACAAACAGAGAGGTTGGGTGAGAGCGAAGGCGCTCTCACTGTTTGTGACTTTGGCGGTTGCGTGCGTGAAACTTCTCTAACCAGAGGCGTGGGTCCATAACCCTTTGTCAGCGATTGAGCTAACCACCTCCAGCAGAGAAACCGTGAAACCGAGAAGCTCACAAAGGTTTTTACACCTTCTTCCTTTGCAAGTATGTGTCGTGCACCCCAAACTTAATCAGGTATACACTTCACCTTCAAGAGTACTAACACCTTAGTATTACATCTCAAGAAGATCTCAAGTCATCAATACGCAAGAGAGCATCAAACAAGGGTTAATTGATCAGCATGCAAGACAAGTCCTTTTATAGCTATCTGTCAAGTCCTAGAACTCAAAAGCACATTCCTGGGAAGTGGCCTGAACCAGCCACATCACCAATAGACTTGCACTGTGGGCTTGACACATAAGCATCCAAGTGTCAAGGTGACAGACCAACCATGTAGCGTCCAAGAAGCTACGAACTTACTTTCTTGGAAGTTTCCATAGCAAACAAGATGTGCATGGCACCAGGATTGAACTCATGACCTCTCACTTGGACAAATCAACAAAAATGGCCAAGGTAACCACTCACCCACATAGTGTACTCCCTGGTCATATCTCACATGAGACAGAGCATAGTTGAGTCACCCTACAACTAATCCAGGGGTCATACCTCATCAAGGGGCAGAGCATTCCTGATCCATCGTACAAGACTGAACAAGGGACAAACATATTCAACATGAACTCCACTCCTATGGGGGGTCTAGTGCGTAGGGCTAATGCACCAGGGCAGTTAGCTCGCTTCCCATATAAAAATACACTAATCAAACATTTTTTTCTTGATTCTGTCTCATATGGATTGGTGGATCCCAAGTCACTCGAGGGGTCCATTGTGTGGGTGCACTATATTGTTGGGAAAGGAGCCGTCCGGCTCAGTTTCAGGTCCACAGGAGAAAGTTTTAGGAAACTTCCAGATGCCTGCTCCGATCGTCGATCCGTCTTCACCATTGGAAAGATCAAGTGACAAATTATCTACAGTCCAAGTTTCAGGCCGATCCAACGGTCGGATTGGGAGATATGAATTTTCGATCTTTCGGGGGTCATGGACTGCCGATGTCTGGGTGGCCATGGGCGATGGCTCCATGCCTTAGCCTGAGAAAAGAAAAAGGCAAGAGGTCCAGGGTCAAGACCTGATGGGAGAAATATCCAAAAAGGTCCTTGGTCTTAGGATTGCCTTGTCAGAGTGTGCTGACTAGGATAAAGGTACCTCTCCTTACTTTTTAGGTGAGGTGAGATCCTTGTGTACTAGCCATGGACACATGGCGATTCTCCATGGGTTTGTGGGTGATGTGACCACTAGGAGTGTGCCATGAGAGCATTCTCTAGCTCTCTAGGTCGTGTGTGACTGGTCAGCCTGATTTTTAGGCTGATTTCCTCCCTTGTGTGAGATTGTGGACTCTAGTGTGTGAGCCTTAGCCTCCATGGCTAAGTGGTGTGGCTTGTGAGAGGGCTGACTTGCCCAAGCTCTAGCTCTATATGTACTCCATCATTTTGAGTGATTCAACAACCATTCTTCAGCACAAGTGATGCCCTTTCAGTCCCACATGCTCGCTGCTCCAAGACGCCTTGTCTCCTCCAGATCCAACATTTGGCATCAAAGCCAGGTTCTGCCAGATTCAGCCAACACAGACCGTCACTTTGAGAGTGACGGGTTAGGATCAAACCTTAACCAAATTTGACAATCAATCACCGGATCTTCAATTTCGCGAGACAAGCTTTCCAACGAGCCCAAGATCGCAAAGATCCAACGGTCGGATTGAGAGTTATGCACAAAACGAGGTCGGCCATGGCTACACTCTTCTCTATGAGTAAGACTGTCGCCTTGTGATGACGATAACTCTCTTGTTTCTTTGTCAAATTTAAAAAGTGGCACATGCGAATTGTAGTATTTTTCCTAAAATTTCTATCGGTACAAAAATATTTGCATTCCATCGATTCGTTTGGGAGAAATGTCGTTTACAATCTGGCTGGTCTGAGTTGGAGTAGGAGTAGAAGCACACCCTATTTTCAAGAGGGCATATCTTTCAAAATCCCCTGTTGATGACCCTGTTTTATGGGTCGATCTGAAAGTTTTTGAGCTGAATTTTTCAGTGGTGGGCTCAGTTTTTCCAAATTCCAAGTCTGCTAGCATCTACAGTCCATTTTCTGTCAGACAGATTTCTGGCAGAAGCAGCAGCAGAAGCAGGGGTAGCGCCGCCACCCAAGGGCAGCGTTGAGCATCACCAAAGCTCAAAATGGCAGCAGCAGGCATGGTAACAGCAGCCCAGCCCTTGGAGAGGCTGGAAGGACGTGCCAACTTCACGTTTTGGAAGATCCGTACCCGCCTCCTTTTGGAGGAGAGGGGCTTGTGGGAGGTGGTGAGCGGCGACGAGCGCGCTCCGCCTCCACAGGCAAAAGGCATCACCGCAGCNAGGTTGCTTGTCAACACCATCTCCAACCCGCATCTTCAGTACGTGAGTGACAAGGCTACTGCAAAGGAGGGGTGGGATACGTTGTGCAAGAAGTATGAGAGCAAGGATCCTGCATTCCTCATGCTTTTGGAGGAAAAGATGATGGCGCTGAAAATGCAGGGTGGTGAAGGGATGGAGGCGTACCTGGACAAAGCAAAGGAGCTGGCGAAGCAGCTGAGAGCGGCCAGCAACCCTATGGAAGAGACGCGCTTCATCCTCCTCTTGCTGAGGGGACTCCCAACCAGCTACGACACGGTGTGAGAGACGATGGAGTGCCAGCCAACTCTCGACCTCGACTTCATCTGCACACACCTGGTGCAGGTGGAACTGCGTCGCAATGCCACAAAACGCAATGGCGGCAACAGCAGCAGTGAAGCAGCTTTCATGGCGATGGGCTCACGCAACCAGCAGCAGCAGCAGTCCGGGCAGCAGAGAGGCAAGAAGAAGGGCAAATGCCATTATTGCCAGAAAGAGGGGCACTACAAGAAAGAGTACTTCAAGTTCAAGAGGGACCAAAAGGAGCAGCAGCAGCAGCTGCAAAAGCAGCAATCTCCACAGCAACAGCAGCAGCAGTCACAACAACGTCAGCAGCACCAGTAGTAATAGCAGCAGAACCAGACCGGCGTGCGCCATTTTGGCAACATGAACGTGGCCAAGGAGGTGCGCGACCGCCTCTTCATGGCGAAGTCTGACATGTCGCAGAAGGAGAAGGCGGATCTGGCGTGGTACAAAGACTCTGGTTGTACCAAGAGTCTGACGCACCACAAGGAGTGGTTTACGCAGTTGCTGTCCATCCCTCCCCGTCCTATCGCTTTGGGTGATGATCGAGTGGTGTATGCTGAAGGGATTGGGATTGTGGAGATGTGGTTGGAGATCCCGCGTGGCATTGAAGTGGGAGTGTTCCATGGCGTGCTGTACGTACCTAATGCTGCGTTCAATCTTCTCTCAGTGTCCTCTCTCACCAACACAGGACTGCGAGTCGTCTTTAACGACGACTATGGCTACATCCTTGACAAGGAAACAGGAGAGGAGTTGGCCACGTCGGTGAAGGAAGGCGACATGTACCGCGTGCTGGGGGCAACCAAGATCCAGCGTGAGCAGAGTCTTGCAGCAGTCGTGCAGGCAATAGATGGCGAGATCTGGCATGCGCGCTACGGCCACATCGGCATGTGCGCTTTGCAGCAGCTTCAAGCAAAGCAGATGGTGCGTGACCTGCCTACCATCTCTAACTTTGAGCAGCAGTTGTGCATCGGCTGTTTGGAGGGGAAGCAGCACCGGGAGGCGTTCTCTGGAGCAGGGGAGCATGCAAAGGAGGTGTTGGAGCTGGTCCACACGGACTTGTGCGGACCGATGCAGACCCAGAGCTTTGGAGGCTCTAGGTATTTCCTGACCTTCATTGATGATTTCAGCCGTTACACTACTGTGTACTTCCTTCCTTCCAAGGACCAGTGCTTTGACAGGTTCAAGGAGTTCAAGGCCATGGTGGAGAACCAGACTGGCAAGAAGATCAAGGCGCTGCGCAGTGATCGCGGTGGAGAGTACCTAAGCAAGGAGTTCCAGGACTACCTCGCAGTAGCTGGCATCAAGGCGCAGCGTACCGCGCCGTACTCGCCGCAGCAGAACGGTGTAGCAGAACGCGCCAACGGTACCATTGTGGAGTCGGCGCGCTCCATGCTGCACGCAGCTCGGCTGACCTACGACTTTTGGGCTGAAGCCGTGAGCACTGCGGTCTACATCAAGAACCGCAGTCAGACTAAGGCGCTAGAGCAGATGACGCCGTACGAGGCGTGGTTCGGCAAGAAACCGAGCGTGGGTCATCTCCGAGCATTTGGCAGCCTGGCGCACATGCACGTGCCCAAGGAGAAGCGGCAGAAATGGGATGCAAAGAGTGTGGAGATGCTGATGATTGGCTACGACATGGCAAGCAAGGCCTATCGCCTCTACGAGAGGGATATAGGCCACGTCATCATCTCCGGGGATGTCATCTTCAACGAGAGCAACGTCATCGGCACCAACATTATCTGTGAAGAGGCATCAGAACCAGCAGCTGATGAGACAGTGGGAGCAGAAATCCTTCCTGATCCACTCTCTCCCGATCCTTCCTCTATTGTAACAGTGGGAGAATCACTCTACTCTCCCATGTCTGATGCAGCAGATACAGCAGCCACACCGGCAGAAGTAGAGGAGGGAGATGTAGCACCACCATCAGCAGCAGTTGTGCCAGCAGCACCGCGCCAGTCGCCCGCTAACGCTCCAGCACCAGGTCGCAGGTACCCTCTTAGGGTGCGTTACAAGCCTGGTGAGCGCGGCCATTTCTGGATGCTGCAGAAACCAGAACAGATGAACGTCGCAGTTGCAGCAGATTCAGATGAGTCAACGTCATACAAGGAGGCCATGGCTGCACCGGATGCAGCAGATTGGGCGCAAGCCGTGCAGCAGGAGATACAGTCGCAGCTGGACAACGGCACATGGGAGCTGACTGAGCGTCCACCTGGACGTAAGGTGATCAAGTGCAAGTGGGTGTTCAAGAAGAAGCGCGGAGCAGATGGTAACGTGGAAAAGTACAAGGCGAGGCTGGTCGCCAAGGGCTACTCGCAGCAGGAGGGCATCGACTACACAGAAACTTTTGCCCCTGTTGCAAAGTTTGCCTCTGTGCGTACGCTCCTCTCTTATGTAGCAGCTGAGGATTTCGAGGTTCACCACATGGATGTCAAGACGGTATTCTTGAATAGTGACTTGGAGGAGGAGATCTACATGGAGCAGCCGGAGGGGTTCGTCATGGATGGCCAGGAGCACCTGGTTTGCGAGCTGCAGAAGTCGCTGTACGGCCTCAAGTAAGCGTCGCGTGCTTGGAACCAGAAGTTGGATGCGGCGTTGCAGTGCATGGGGTTTGAGCGCAGCGAGTGTGACTACAGCGTGTATCGCTGGCAGCATGAGCATGAGATCCTCATCATCATGATGTATGTGGATGACATGCTCCTCCTTTCCAACAGCATGTCTGCACTGCAGGAGTTCAAGGAGGCCATGCAAGAGCGTTTCCAGATGTCTGATCTCGGGGAGGCATCAGACTTCCTCGGCATCCAGATCATGCGTGACCGCAAATCACGCTCTCTCTCACTACATCAGAGTCGCTACATCAAGGACGTCCTGCAGCGGTTCGGCATGGCAGAGGCCAAACCCATCGGCACGCCGCTGGAGACGCGGCAGTACCTCGTGAGCTTCAGTGGAGAAGCAGATGCAGCTGAGCGGCAGAAGTACCAGAGCGCCATCGGCAGTCTTATGTACCTGATGGTGGCAACCAGGCCAGACCTCGCACAGGCTGTGAGCGCTGTGAGCCAGCACATGGCTAATCCCGGACCGGAGCACCAGAAGGCAGTGAAGCGGATCTTCCGCTACCTTGCTGGAACCATCAACATCGGCATCACCTACAACGGCAACGACAACAGCATCATCAGCTACACAGATCCAGATTGGGCTTCAAATCCTGAGACCCGCAAGTCCATCTCTGGACATGTGTTTCTCATGAATGGAGGTGCCATCAGCTGGTGCAGCAAGCGATAGGTGGTCGTGGCCACCTCGAGCACAGAATCTGAGTACGTCTCTCTCAGCTTTGGAGCCAAGGAAGCAGTTTGGCTCCAGCGTCTCATGGCGGAGATGAGTGGGAGTGTAGCAGTTCCAGTACCTGTGCGCGTGGACAACCAGAGCGCAATCGCACTCGCCAAGAATCCTGAGCACCATGCACGCACCAAGCACATTGACATCGCATATCACTTCATCAGGCACATGGTGCAGGAGGGTGCTATCAAGCTGGAGTTTACTCCAACCAGCAGGCAGGTC
>SZWC01005559.1:18024-45017 GCA_023375785.1 Penium margaritaceum
ATCTCTCTCTCTCTCTCTCTCTCTCTCTCTCTCCCTCTCTCTCTCTCTCTCTCTATTTCTCTCTCTCTCGTATTTCTTACCAAATCCCTCTTCTTTGCATGTTCTCAGTAAGAAAAATTGTTTACCTTGGAGATAACCACTTCAACAATTTCCCTGTCAAAAAATTACTTTACATTTTACATCTCAGCAGGAAAGACCGGTCTCTGACATCCTTCATGTTTTATGTTACTTGGTGACCTATGGCAGATGTTGTTGTCATACTGCTGCCTTTTCATCAAACATTCATATTCTTTACTTGTTGACTATGACGCTGTTGAGGATTATGTCTCATGGTATCTGTTCAATTCGGCGGCTGATAGAATGCAAATGGATCTCGAGAGATGCTGGTTGTCTGTTCAGAAAATGATCAAATGCCCTGGAGAAGTTGGCATCTGTTGAATTAGTGATGCCTTTGTGTCTGTCACGCTAGTACCCCTCCCAATGTGTGGCTTAGTATATGTGGTTCATTGTGATTGAGATGAGTGAGGAAGTGTATTTATAACACACAATGTGTGTGGTATTTTCTTCTCAAACCTCATATGGTTTGGTTTTCTACGCACTCCTGTTCAAATTTCTGTCATCTGCAGTCTTGTCCTTTCTAGGGTCTTTGTTGGCACTTCGTGCAAGGTGTTGTGAAAGAAAATTTCAAGACAATTTGGTCCTGTTGATTCCGCTATTGTCTGCTTCCCTGTTGAAGTTTGAAAGCCAAAGAGCATCTAGGTTTGCGAGTCAAAGCTCGTAATGTCGTCTTTGACAATCATACACAAAACCTTGAGACGGCCAAAATTCCTTTTACTACATATCCAGAAACCCAACAGAATGGACAATGTTCTCAAGACTTTTGTGGATGGTGAGACATCCGCAAATTGAGTGTAGAATAAATACGATGTTGTGCATGTTTTCTGTACACTATCCTCATACACCACATCCGTACACTACGGGCTTCCTTGGAGGACCTCAGCAAGAATAATGACTGAGCCAACGCCTGATAGGACAAAACACCTAACATCAAACAAATCATGAGTGCACTCAACGTCCAAACGGCAGAAAGTTGTTTTCCGTTGGCCGCCAAGTAGTCCAAGATATTAGGTCGTCGGTATCGGTCAGATGAATTGGCAGCAGATTGAGCTCAAACAAGGCAAAGACATCGAGTTCCAAATTTTGCATTTTGTACAGGAATAGAGGGAATGCAAACGTGAGGGACAAAACAGGTCATCAACGTTTATTAGGTTGTGGATAAACAACTGAAGCCATCATGTTTCCTATGAACTTTCCAAACATAGGTTGATGAGTGAAAAGACGTTGATGTTTTTTTTAGCCAACAATCTCACATTCCATGTGAGTACACTAGAGTTGACTGCACATAGATTTCTATGCATCACATGAACGAAGAAGCTTGCTAATGCTAGTATAGCATTAGCAAGCTCTTTTCTCATGTTGTTTGATGTATAGACGCAAAGTTATTGACTGGAAGCAATCTTAGTGTTATGTTTTGTGTATAATGGGCATACTTGCCATACATGTTTATACCTTGCATTAGGCCTTTTCCTAGAACAAATTTCTAATCCCCTATTCAGAAAAGAACACACTAGATGAGTAGTTTCAGAAGAAGGATGATGAAGGAGTGCTGATTANGCATTAGCAAGCTCTTTTCTATTTTTTTTTTATGTATAGACGCAAAGTTATTGACTGGAAGCAATCTTAGTGTTATGTTTTGTGTATAATGAGCATACTTGCCATACATATTTATACCTTGCATTAGGCCTTTTCCAAGAACAAATTTCTAATCCCCTATTCAGAAAAGAACACACTAGATGAGTAGTTTCAGAAGAAGGATGATGAAGGAGTGCTGATTATAAGCTAGTTAAGAGCACACTGAGTGTGATCTTAGTGCATTCTCTAATGGTGACAAAGCGTACTCGCAACATTCACTATCCCTAAGATTAAAGAATGTGCTCGGACAAGCATGAGTACCGTGCAAGAAGAGATTACACTGCTTGATACCATGTTTGTGGAGTGCTACAGTTGGTGACAGCGCTACCTGGGTCCGCAGTGGAGCTTTACACGAGCATGGACAAGGCCGAGTGGGGATAGTCTGATTTACAGAAAAACGGGAGCGACTCATATTACAACACTCTGATGGGCTTCAATGATGTTCAATCCACCATTTCTTGAGGACCTCTTTTAATCATCTCTCGCAACTGAAAACTCCAAAGGCATTAACAAGGAGAAGCGGGAAGACGACTAGCCAACCGTCCAGTTCCGCTGGCTGCACATACATGAGAGCGTCTTACATGCTCATCTTAGGCTTGGAATAAAAGTCTTGTTTTGGTGTAGTAGGTGAGCATCACACTAGAACATGTTTACGTGAGATGTATTTACGAGTCCATCCAATTCAACCATCATTAACGTTTCCTTCTCCCACCTTTGTCTACCCCTTGTTCTCATTACAATGCATCACAGAGGATAGAGCATTGCTACACACAATGCCTACACAACCAACCAATCATCAAACACATGTGTGCACTCCTTGTACCATCTTTCCCAATGGATACCTTGATAAAAACAAAACATTCTGGAACAACCATTTTGAATCATAATAGGATCCTCCACGATACCAGTCGTGCCTCAATTCTCCTTCGGGTGAGAGCGCAACGAAGATCAAGTTCTCCCCCAACCGTCATCCCCACCATTTAACACATGCCGCTTTGGAGCCATAATTACTCCACACTTAAAATCAACCACCTAATACGGGGTCATCAAATGAATAAGGCATGGGTGAAATTGTTCCTGTTCGTTTTTTCAAATTTCATCTATCTGTTTCTGTAGCGGGAGGGCCGGTTCGGCCTTCTCACCTCGCAGTAGCAAGGGGGTGGTTCGCAACCACCCCTCTCGAATGCGAGGAATGGTCGGTGGCCAGCCACGCGCTGGCCGCTGGCCGACTGGCGGCCGGCAATCTGGGTTCCCGGCGGCCGGTCTGATGACCAACCGGCCACCCACAGGCAAGCCACCAGCCGCCGATCAAGCTAGTGGCTCGATCGGCAGCTGAGAGGCCATGAGGGCCTTAAGGGCGAGGCTCATAACCTCGTGCCCTTGCCCTTGCTTGCCCTCCTTGCCAGCGAGAGTGAGCCAGGAAGATTACTTGGCGGAGTGAGAGAGACGCGAGAAAAAGGCAAAGTGCCGGCGCAGAATCGCTGATTGTGCCTTGCACATCACAATGTCGCACCGACGCGTCAAAGACGAAACTCGATTTTGTTTAGGACGAGCCACAAGTTTTAAAACCATGACATTCATGCAAATTCACGATTTCAGGGTAATATCCCCCTTGTTTCAGACCTAAGACGAGAGGGCAAGGAAAAATTGGAAATGGGCCTCCGGAGACTTGAAATAATCAAGTCTCCCTGCACGGATCATTGATGACAATTGCCCCCAGAGTGACGCAGAGGGGAAAATCCCTCGAGCGTGCTCTAGATGCAATTTTGTGGATTCCAATGACAACCTCAGTGTAGGAGCTGGAGACACGACTCATTACAGTGGTTCTTAGAGCCAAACGACCCTCGCGACTAACTGTGCGACGGTTCCAGCAGCTACGTCAGATATAAAACACCGCGAGCAGCTACAACAGCAGAAAAAATGCCACAGGGGAATACGTCGTCTACACCTATCCGTAAAATGTATTAGAAAGCTCTTTAGGAGCTCTTCTTTACGTTGCTTACTCCTTTGAGCTGCTTCTTCACTCCAGGGAAGTGGGTAAACTTTTCTTGGATGGAGTGGGGAGTACCCATCCCAAAAACCACATATTTTCCTTCATCCTCAAGGTTCCCTCTCCTCCTCTTCAACCAAGAATTAGGGCAGTGTCCTTGCCTAAGACCAGGGACTCACACGACCTGAGAGGAAAAGAAAAAGGAGGGAGGCGGCACTTTGGGAATTCTTGGAGGCCGTCCCGTTGTTGTGGAGCACGAGGAAGACACCTCCAAGGAGGCGCAAGGCATGCCAAGAGAACGCAAGAAGAGGCCAAGGAAGAC
This sequence comes from Penium margaritaceum, assembly GCA_023375785.1. Classification (NCBI taxonomy): domain Eukaryota; kingdom Viridiplantae; phylum Streptophyta; class Zygnematophyceae; order Desmidiales; family Peniaceae; genus Penium; species Penium margaritaceum. Next base: position 22,089 of record SZWC01005559.1, read on the forward strand.
CAGAAGACAAGAAAGAAGGCAACAGGATTGAGGGAGGAGTGTGAAGGATGGAAACTCTAAGTTAGAATTGATCCCATTTTCCTCCTCTCCACGATATGCGTGATGCTCAAGAGTGTATATTCTCTTTGTTTCTTTCTCTTCCTTTTGTTTTCCTAAGGTTTCTAGCTTGCATAGTGCCGTGAGTCATGACTTAGGGTTTTGCCTAGAATTCACATGATCCTCATAACCGTCCAAGACCAAAAACGGCAAGGTGTTGACGGCCTCACCACACGCCCTCGGCGGACTCCAAGTATTGGGAGCCGTCGTCGCTAGCACGAATGCCATAGTAACGGTAACCGTACCGCTGAAGGCAACCAGTGCCACACTCGGCAACACTAAGAAGTGTGCGATAGCTGAAAACTTGCTTGATGAGCACATTGATGTACATGTGGGCCATCTCCACGCGACGGATGCTGGCTCGAGGAGGACCACCCGAACGTGGACCCGGACGAAGAGCACGACACTGACAACGACAAAGGTGACGAGGATCACGATCATCGCCATCGTCGTGTGGCAAACTCGGACCGTTCACTTTAGAAGGGCAAGACTCTTGCCGGATCGCCTGAAGCTGCCAACAGCAGTAAGGTTGCTGAAAGAAGCAAACCCATCGAAAGCAGCCACACGAGAAGTTCCTACAAGCATGACCTAGAGGATGTTGCCACAAAGGCAATTCGCGACCACCGCCGAAACCGTACCCTCTTGTAGTGGGTAGAGGTGCACGAACAGCGTGAGGCCATTGAGGCTATCGCCAACGCTCTGACAAAATCAGAGCTAAGGTTTGCGTTCGCCAACTTTCTGGCCCACGTCCGGCAAAGCATCACGAACCTAGACTGTGATCGTCAGCTGCAGTGTCTGGCTGCTCAAGAGGCAACCCGTCAATGCGAGGAGCTCAACAAGGCGTTGCAGAGCGTGACCCAAGTACGGATGTAGCAGCAATCGTAGCGGACTGCAGGAGCTGATACCACCGCTAGTGGCAGCGAGGACTTGCCTACCCCCACGACTTCGGGGTCGGTCATGAAGAAGTTCTTCCTCGACAGTGGGGATATCTTCCGGAAGGGCGTGAAGTTGACCGATTAGCTGAATCGATTGGAGCACATTCTGCGTGTCCACAAGGCGCCACTCAGTCAGTGGGACGACCTCGCCACGACGTGTGTTGAGGACAAGCTCTTCAAGTACGTGGTCAAGGAGTGGGGTCCACAGCAACCACACCTTCAGTGGCAGTCCATGCCGTGGGAGGCCTTCTACGCTATCATGCATAAGTACTATACCCAGCGCGAGGAGGCACAGCGTGCCTTCCAGAAGATCAAGGATTTCATGCAGCTGGGTAGCAAGCTCGAGGCCTACTTAAGTGATTTCGTCGCACTTGTGGAAGAAGCCGAAAGCTTCACTGAGGGCAACAAGACCTAGACCTTCAATTACCTGGAGTACTTATTGCTGGAGTACGTACGTGATGGTCTTGACAACGAGAAGCTGAAGGACAAGACCACCACGACGGAAGCTTGGACAAGCTAGAGGGTAGTGCGCAACTACATGAATGAGGTGTATTTGGCGAACTCGAAGAACTACTCTGATGCATGGCCAAACGTGCATGCACAACAAGGCCGCGGCATGCGCATGGACGCTGTAGGGGCAGGTGGGTCAGCCACAAAGCGGGACGAGGCCAAGGGTAAGCAGCCCGCAAACCCTCCAGTCAAGAAGGCTGGTGGGTACAAGGTCCACAACAACAAGCGCAGCTGCAACATTGACGAGCTGCAGGCAGCATGCGAGAGTCACAACGCAGCCTTCCGTGAACGGATCTGGCACAACTGCATGCTTCTTGGCCACTTTAGGGCTCAGTGTCCTGAGGCTTCTGGAGGTGGACAAGAGGCCCACACGAGACAATATTGTACTAGAACGATATTGCACACTAGTTCTGTACATACAATGCAATAACAAACACATGTACAATAGAATTTGGTTGCAATGTAGCAAGCTCGAGGTGACGGCCGCAGCATTAGCCGCAGCTGCGATACCTCGTGGGGATGGTGCACCAGGAGGTCACGGACATGGCCGTGGATAGGGTCGCGGTCGCGGCAACGGGCCCGGCCATGGTAACGGACAGGACCGTGGTGCGGGTTATCCACCCCTGAGTGACAATAGTGGGAATTAGTAAGGGGTAAAACTGGATCACAAGTGTGGGTTTATGTTTTCAAATGGGAATGCTGAACAACTTGTATTTTTGATGAATTCAATTATCTCCGTTGCTTTCTCCCTTCTTGTTGAACCTTATTTTACAGTTGCTAACTGACATTGCCCACTATTTTTTGCATCTCCGGACAGAGACGCATAATCAAACATGCTTAGTAGTGGCAACACCAACCACTGTGCAAGAGTTGTGTGACACAGTAATTGAAGCAAATGCTCTCAAATTGATGAGTTCGATCAAGTCTGCGGTACCTTTGGTCGATGATTTCCACCTAGTCAAGCTTAAGGACTGGAAGGTACTAGCCAAATTCACTCGTGCCCACAAGATGTGGACTCGAGTGGGTGAATCATGGGAGTTCTAGCGCCCGCCATATAGATTCCGTGTTTATCACAAACTTGGCTTGCCATCGCCAAGCCTGTTCCCTCAGAAGAGTGGAGGTACTATGACGATGCAGTTCAAAGGACACCTAGCTGGTTCTCCCTTAAACGTAATGGCTAAAACTAGAGGAAATGACTCCTTTGTTAGCGTTGGCTATACCTGAGAGTTGGTTCTAAACTACAAGCTATCAAATGGTGCAGGTTTTGTCGATGACAACTGTAATATACTAGTGACTGGTACCTGTAAAGAAAAAAATGCATTCAAGGGTACACACAGAGTGTCACGTTGAAGGTACTAAACCTTTTTGACCAGTTTAACATGGTACTAGGCGACCCGTGGCTCCGCAGAAACAAGGCTTGGATGCACCTTGAATCAAAACGCTTGATCCTCTAAAGGAGACAGCGTCGCTAACCCAAATTCCGAGCATAGAACTTTCATTGACCTTTCTTAAAGTCCACGACAGCTTGTTTGTGATGTAGGTCAATAGACGTATTTGACAAGGTTGTTGATACTTCTTGGCTCAGCTACTGAAAGTGGAGGACGACGTGTAGGAAGAAATGTCACAATAGATCAAAATTCTATTCTTTATTCCAAGACCCACCAGCTGGGCTTCCACCAGGAAGCCACATGGTCCACACGATTCTACTACAACCCGAGGCGACCCCTTCGTTCAGACCCATGTATTGCCTTAGTCTAGCAGAAAGGCAAGAGGTCAAAGGTCAAATCAAGGAGTACCTTGCAAAAGGGTGGATCGAGCCAAGTAGCTCACCGTACCATGCGTCGATCCTTTTTTTAAACAAAAGGAATTGTGGTTTACGCATGTGTGTGGTTATCGGTATTTGAACATTCTGATGGTGAAAAACTGATCTCTTTTATTGTGGATTGAGGACCCGTTTGACCACCTCTTAGGGATGGGAGTCTTTTTGTCCTTGGATTTGTCTCAAGGGTACCATAAAATCCACAGAACATGATGTATTTAAAACAGTATTTTGAGCGTACATGGGACACTACCCATTTCGAGTTTTATGCTTCCGGTTAACAAACGCCCCGAGAACCTTTTAAGAAGAAATGAACCGAACGTTCGCCAAGCAACTCGGCCAGTTTGTCTTGGTGTACCTGGATGAAATCCTGGTTTTCTCAAAATCCATAGAAGAACACATAGATCATCTGTGCGAAGTCCTTGCGATCCTTCAGGAACAAAAGTTCTATGCAAAAGTGAGCAAGTGCATGTTTTCACAAGATGAGATCAGATACCTGTTGATCCCCATTGTATATATTTTTCCTCTGGTGTGGCCTTGAGTGTGCAGGGCCTGCTGATGCAGAGAGTGGAGGCAAGACACATTGACGGCATGCACCATCAGTGACTTGACGACACCTCTGCCTGTCCCACTCGTGTTCGCCTCCCTCCTCGCAGCAGAGCCTCAGCTCCACTCAACAAATCAGATCTTGTCTCTTGAAAAACCTTGTTTGGTCCTCTCTTTATCTTGATGCCACTGTGGTCTGTCCTACATTGGTCCTACTTGGGATTTTGTGTCATTTCTGTCTGACCTAGTTATGTTTCAAACTCAGATTTAGGCTAGTGTGTGAATGTGTGAATCGAGTGGCTTTATGCCCTCACTGTTCGCTGCGTGCCGGCCGACGGGTGAGCTCAAATAGCGAGACTCATCTGTAGGACTCTTACCTTTTCACGTGCTAGGTGATGGCCGGGAGTTCATGGCCGCCTCCACTAACCCGGACGTAACTTCCCTGTTCCTTAACCATTTGAGCTAAATCTGGTCCCATTGGATTCGTACGCTCTCTCGTATGGTATCACAGCCACGATCGCCAGGCGTGAAGAAAGCTAGCGAGAGAGAATAGCAAGATTTAGCGACGGCCCCTCAAACGGCGCTGAAAGTCTGCGGTGGCCAGAACTGCCGCACAAGCAGGCAGTGGTTGCCGGAGTTGTGCGCGCAGGGCTGCCTGACCCCTCGCAGGACTGAGCGCAGCCAGAGAGCCGCACAATAGGGTGGGCGAGTTCCCACCAAGAGAGTCGGCCGCAGGCAGAAGGCCACGAAAGGGGAAGGAAACAAGACAAAGGGGGGGAAGGGGCAGCAGCGGATGTCCAGCTTCTCTCCTTAGGGGCGCACGCCATGCAGCTGGTCCTCAAGTCGCAGCGGGACCGGGCCGTTGTAGGATCGCCGATGCAGCCGACCTAAGGCTAGGATAGTGCTCACCATGAGTGCCTCCGGCCTCATGTTGGGTGGCAATGCCACCCCCGGTGCTAACCAACCCGCCGACACCACCGGCACTGTCACTTGGGATCAAATCCCCAAGGTGATGGCGCACAAAGACTTGACGCCGCCGCCACTAGGAGCCCGCGACTTTCTTGCATGGAAGAAGATCTTCCTCACATGGGTGGCGGCACACGGTCTGAAGGAGCTCTATCTCTCTCCACCAACCGATGACACCGATGAGCATGTCCTTCTGCACGCCTTCAACACTCTTGTTCGCGCCCTCCCCGACAAACAAGCGTACTTCACACGCCACTTTGCTTCAGGGGCAAAGGAGAAGACCCAACCAACCCGCGCAGTGGTACACCGCGCCCATACCAGGCGTGGGAGCACCCCACCTGCGAGGAGGAGAGGGGGATGGCTTTAGTCATCTCAGTGCGCGACCGGCTGCGACAGCTTTATCCCAAGCCAGGAGCACCGATAGCGGAGTACTGGGATGCCGCAATGGATCTCTGTCGTTGGATCTTGGGACTCGGTGCTCCTTGCTCCATGCTGGAGTGGCTGGATCACATCCTTCTACATCTGGGAGAACCGTACAAAGACTTCCGTTGCAGTGGCTGTGCGGACTGCGCATCACCGACATTGAGAGTACAAACCTGACGGAGGTGTTCGAGGAGCTGCGCCGTTACGAGGACACCCTCCACGGAGAGGCACGAGATGTAGCCACCCCAGCAGCCAGTGCCTTTGTGCATCACGCTGCATTGCTAGCTCCCTCTGGATTCCGGATATGAAGGGGCTCGTGGTGGAGGAGGTGGCAGTGGGGGTAGAGGCACACGGTCAGGAGGAGGGCGAGGTGGTCGCGGCAGGGGTGCTGGGGGGCGCACCTGAAACTACTGTCGGCAGCACGGTCACTTCTGGCGTGCATGCCCGGAGCTCCCTCGCATCATGACTCCTTCGCAGCAGCAGCAGCCTCTTCCACCATCTCGTCCTCAGTTTGGCCTGCAGCTACATCAGCCGGCGTGGTCGACTCAGGGGGCAAGTGGCTCATGTGCACCCATTCCTTTTGGTGCGGCCACATTGGGTCCGCCCCTGCCTCAGCTGCCAGCAGCATACCCCGTGGAACAGGGGCCTCTGCCCATGTACCAGGGACCCTACTACATACCTCCGAGTTCAGCAGTTCCAGTTCCTGCACCCGCAAGGGCTTAGCGTGTCTACGCCGCGATGGCTGAGGCACAGCAGCCAACGAAAGTGCCACGTGTCGGATGGACTACACCTATGGAGCTCCAGCCACCAGAGCCGGCAGCAGCCTTGCAGCTGCCATGTCAGCGGCTTGGTCACACACCTGTCACCACCTCACACACACTCCCCATGCATAAATGGCTGTATGACACCGCTGCTTTGCATCACATGTCTCCGCATCGCCAGCTCCTTCTTTCACTGTATGCTGCACCTGATGTGGAAGGGGTGAAACCTGGGTCTAGGGAGGTGCTGGCTGTAGAGGGGGTGGGGACTGTGGCACTGTAGGCACCAGGGGGGATGATATGGTTGACCGGAATCCTGTTTGTACCCAAGCTCAGGGTGACCTTGCTGTCTGGTGGTCAGCTCAATTGTCAGGCCAGTGTTTCCAACGTCATGCAGAAGCAACGATGCACTCTTTTTTATGTGGCTGGTGCTCTGTTGGTTGATGGACCATTGCATGTTGACATGCTCTATCATCTGACACTTTTTCTCCTTGTCTCAACGCACTCACAAAGACCACAGGCACATGTTGTGACTGCCACTGATTTAAAGCAAACTGAACTGCTGCACCGCCGTCTGGCACACATTCACACGGACCTGATTGAAGATATGCTCAAGCACACAACAGCACAGGGTTTGCGTCTTGAGGACTGTCCCCATGGGCTGAAGTCAGATACGTGCCTTGAGTGTCATGAGGGAAAGGCCCACAGGCAAGTCTTTCTCAAATCCAATACAAAAAGCAAGTCCCCTCTTGAGGTGGTCCATGCTGATCTGACGGGACCCATGCCCATTCCCTCTGTGTAGTACGGGTCTTAGTACGTGTTGACGCTGACTGATGATTACAGTCGGTTCCGTTGGGCTTTCCTGCTTAAGACCAAAGCGGACGCTCAACATGCAATAATTGAATGGATTACACTGGCCCAATGGTAGACTAACTGCAAGCTGCTAAAACTACGAACAGATCACGGTGGTGAGTTCTTGGGGGCGCTGACAACAGCCCTTAAGGCAAAAGGTATCGATCATCAGACTACTGCACCCTACACACCCCAACAGAACGGAGTTGCAGAGCGCTGGCACCGTACTCTGGGTGACGCCCTGCGTACCCTACTGACAGAATCAGGCCTAACATTTGGCTTCTGGGAAGAAGCGGTAAAATATGTCACGTGGGTGTGGAACCGTGTCCCACAAGGTCCACTGCCTAAGTCTGTCACACCCTGGGAATGGTGGTTGAAGGAAAAGGCAGATCTTTGTCTAGCAAGGGTGTGGGGCTCAATGGCATGCGTGTGGTTTGCATAGCCACAGCGCGAAAACAAACTCAGTCCATGTGGTCGTTGGTGTATGTTTTTTCAGAATAAAAAAGATGACCACGAGGAACAAAGACCTCCACCGCTCAACAATATTCAGAGCACTCTCAATAAAGGTTCAGCTCCGACTCAAACCACCTCGGCCCTCACTATCACTAGCCATTGGTGACCCAGACCGACCAACGAACCACCTGCCGAGTCATCCCCTAATAAGTGGTCATCCCACGAGCGCGTCCGACTAGCGCATAAGAAGCCGTTAGATATTAGTCTTGTCGTATTCTACTGCATATATGGAGGATGTCCATTCCCTCCTAGTTTAACCCAGAACAGTTCTTCTCATCCTGTTCACCTCTGGTTCCACGGCTGCGCCGCCGTGTCTTTGCTCTACTCGTTTATCGCTCATTTTGATCTCGCTATCCACTCTCAGCTCACGGCTCCTTGCACCTTTACTCTCAATCCTTCACTCAGTGCTAATCAACCCATCACTCTCGCTCCGTCTCAATTTTCTCTCACTGGTTACCTATCTACCTCGCACCTCCGTTCGGTACTTCACTTCTCTTCGAGCTCCTGCACCTAACTTCTTGGGAAATCTCACGCATTCCTGCTTCCGTCACTCTTCTGACATGCTCCCGCATTTCTCCTTACTTCTTCCTGCTTCTTCCATTGCCAAATCCCCTTGCTACCTTCCTCTGACATGGTATCAAAGCATCAGGCAACATCACCTGGTGCCTCGTGACCCAGTCGTCGCTTCGCTGCCGCAACCACCATACTCTTCTGTCTAGCATTCATCTACCGCCACCACCGCTTCACGCCACTCAGCTCCATCAGCAGCTGACATCAGCAGCATCGCCTCGATTGCTTCTCAAACTGCAGCATATTCTCCTCATCCAGACCAATCCCTGCACTCAACCATGCATGTGGCGAATGTCCGGTGACTTTTTGTCAGTGTTGCCAGGGGCACCTCAAACCTCGAAACATCGATGTTTACATCGTTGTATCGATGTGTTTCTAAATTGTTACATCGAGGTGGGTGATTTGTATAGACTTGTCTTGAAAGCCAGACCTTGAATCTATGAACATCCAGTATCTAAAGAAATCATTCAAAACACACCTGTTCATGACCAGCTCGTAAATTGTTTGCTTCCCTCTCGCTTGACAGTTGTGTGGTCATAGCACGTGCAACTACAGCCTGCGAGGTAAGGCTCACACACTCGAGAAGGCGTTTGCAACATCACGTCGATCTGTGGATGCGTAAAGTATTGCCGAACAAACCGTCTGGTCTGCATCTCAAACACTAGCTTCGTCCTAATTATTCTCTATCTTTGAACGCAACGATTAATGCCGCCATCCATCCCTTCGGCCTGCACGTCGGTGTTGCGGCCTGCCCTCGTGCGGAAGGCGAGGACCGTTCGACTGACAGGTTACATGATCTTACGTTTTTGCACAATTCATATTACCACAAACCGACTAAGGTTCTTGAAGAACCCGACATGAATTCGCCCGGTTTGTGAAATCCATCTGATGAGACAAGCCATACATCTGGTGTGTCTCATTGGATGGACCAGTGCACGTAACTTGTACGATGGTCGCTACACGTGGTCGGTGAGGTTCTGGTGGGACCTGCCAGCTCGCTCGCAAGCCCACTCCAGCGACAACGTGAAACCACGGCATCGATGTTACATCGATGTATATCAATGTATCGATGTTGCGGGATTACAACGGATCCCGGTGGTAACACTGATTTCTGTTGACAACAGCCGCAAGCCACTCACGAGCCGCTGCTTGTCGCCGTCTTCGCGGAAGCTTCCCGCTGCTTCTCTGCACTGCTCTCGTCGCCCGTCACGCTCCCCCTAACCATTGACCTTGCAGGTTCTCCTTGTCTCCTCTTCCTCTGTTCCGTTGAAGCCTCCATCTCAGTCTCCATCCTTTGCAGCACTCTGTCTGCTTCACCATCCTCTTCCCCCGCCTCCTCACTGCAGCAGAGCATTGTTCACCATCAGGACATCGGACACCACCAGTCTTCCTGCTCATGTTTTGAGCCAACTGGGCAACAAGCCATCATTCTCTTGACATTCAAGAACGTCTCTGCTCACCTCACACTTCTTCTGCTGTAGCCAACTTTCTCTTGCGGTCAGGATACCGGACACCACCAGTCTTCCTACCTGCCGGTCTCAGGCCAACTGGGGAATAAGCCGTCACTCTCCTGACATCAGAAAATCCGGTTGCCCTGTCCACATCTACTGCCGCCCGCTTCACATCCTCCTCCATCACCGCACCTCCATCAGCCTCATCTCAATCCCCTCACATCTCCAATGCCATCTTCATCATCCTTCTCTTCGTCAGCGCCACGTATTCGTCTCATCAGCTCTTGCATTCTCTACATCCTTCGTTCTGCTTCAGCATCTGCGTCATCATCAACGACATCATTGTTCTCATCATCGCTCCGCAGTGCACATGGTTTCGTCCCTGCGTCCACTCTGTCATCAGTTGTTCCTTCGCTTCCATCGCCCTTCTTGCGATGACCTGCGCCCACGCCAAAACGTCTACAGTGCACGGGGCTCGCCCCTGCATCCAAAATTCGCTATCAGTAGCTTCCTCCCTCATCAGCAATCTTCAGCATCTGCCACCAGCACAAGGACCTGCACAAGCTCGCTGCCCGATTCACAGCAGCCTGCACCCACGCATACAGCAGATTTCTCGCGGCGCGTCGGCTCCTGCCTTCCCCTTGCCGCATTCTTCCCCTCTACTCAGCAACGCACGTGGTTTCATCCCTGCGCCCAATTCATCAATGTCATTCCGCTGCCTGCCATCCATTTTTTCATCATCTACTCGGCACAAGGATCCGCCCGGTCGCACAACTGTCCCGCAGCAACCTGCATCCACGCCAAAACTTCCACGGCGCACGCGGCTTGCCCCTGCGTCGTACTATCAGCAACACCCTCATCTCCACAGCCTCATCCACCAGCGTCAGTTTGTCGACTCCATCTGTGTTCTTCTGCCTATTATCTACACCAGAATCTTTACCATTCATCGACGCACGTGGCTCCACCCCTACGCTCACTCCCCATCAGCCAACATTCCCATCCATAATCAACTATCATCAGCATCTGAGGCCGGCACAAGGACCTGTACAAGCCGACTGTCTGTCTCACAGCAGCCTGTACCCACTCCAGCAACAGACTTCTCGCGACACGTTGGCTCTCACCTTCCCCTTGCCGTACTCTCTCTCTCTACCAAGGACCGCATAAAGTATATCATCAGCACTGGGTGTTCACAACTCCTATCATGAAACGCTGGGTTCAAGAAACACTCTTTGGAGTTGGCCCCTTCATCGAATCCTCACGCATCCTCTACTTCAACGAACAAGGTCAACACAACCACTCAGAGTGGTGCCCTCTCTGGGAAGATATGGTTCAATGCATTTCTGCAGACCACAAAAATGTGGAAGACGTCCTCCTTTTCCGGCCTTTCGTCAGAAAAACTCAAGCAGACTTCCCCACAACTGCCTCCCTGGAGCTCTACTGGGATCATTGGTTTCAAATTGAAGACCTGATCCTTGGCTTCCTCTACCTTACCACTGATACGGCTTTTCACGACATCCTTCAAGCCCACTGCCCAGGTGCTGACCCATTGGACAAGGTGTTCCACACCATTCACCAACGATGCACTCATGGATATTGCCTTTATCATCTACACACTAACAGACCCTGCCAAATGTAACTGGACCAATTGCCTCCTCCACCTCCTCGACCTACCTTGGCCTCTCTACCTTTCCCAACACCCTCATCAAACAGCTCGCTCCCTGGATCTCATCTCTGATCAGGGACAACAGATAGTGGTCATCTTCACGGGGGGTGTCAGAATAAAGAAGATGACCACGAGGAACAAAGGCCTCCACCGCTCAACAAAATTTAGAGCACTCTCAATAAAGGTTCAGCTCCGACTCGAACAACCTTAACCCTCACTGTCACTAGCCGTTGGCGACCCAGACCGACCAACGAACCACCGCATCAGCAATCTTCAACATCTATGGCCAGCACAAGGATCTGCCCGAGCCTACCCGCTACCCGCTTCGCAATGGCCTGCATCCACGCCGGTAGCAGATTTCTCGCGGCGCGTTGGCTCTTGTCCTCCCCTTGCCGCATCCTACCCCTCTATTTGCCGCAGCGTACATGGTTTTGCCCCTGTGCCCACTCCATGAACATCATTCTTCCATGGGCACAAGTATCCGCATGGTCAAACCATCCGTCTCGCGGTGACCTACGCCCACGCCGGTTCCCCTCAACAAACTCGTCTCGTGGTCCGCCCCTATGCCCAATCCTCATCAGCAGCCATCATCCTTTGCCATCATCAGCAATCATCCGCATCTGCCACCAGCACGCGGAATTACACGCGTCATTTGTCATACTCGCAGCAATTTGAACCCATGCTGGCAGCAGATTTCTTGCGGCGCGTTGGCTTCCGCCTTCTCCTTGCCGCATTCTTCTCCTCTACCATCAGCAGCGCACGTGGTTTTGCCCCTGCATCCACTCTTCCATCCTTCATTCCTCCGTCATCATCATCACTATCTTCTCGGCAAAGGACCCGCCTGGTCGCATCGCCAATCTTGTGGCGACCTGCACACACACCAATTCTCCTCCGCACCGCACAAGGTCTCAGTCTGCATCCAGTTAATCCTCCAAGCCGTACACTCTACCAACGGAACTCACCCAGTCACAGCGATGGCCAATCCCTGAGTAAGCTTTCCAACCCTTGATGAAGACGGCCGTAACATCTACAGCTGGTCTCAAACGATACTGACCATCACCAGCACCATCTTCATCCACAAATACCAAATTTCTGACTTCCTTCTCCGCGCATATGAGCATCAGCAAGATCCACGTCAATCTCCTCACCTCTATCATGCAACCTTCCTGCTTGTGTGGAGATACCTCTCCAATCTGGTTGATGTGTCCTACCACCATCTCAGAAGGAATGCAAGGTGTGGACCAGAGCTCTTGTTCGGCCTGCAACAGGAGGCATGGAAATGACGCTGGATCACACTTACCTGCCGAGACAGTCAATTTGTTCCTCCCTACCCTACAGAACTCATAAGCATGCAGTTTTTTTAGATTGATCTAGGTTGAAGAAGGAGAAGATGAAGAAAAAGAAGAAGAATTCATGAAGCAGCCTGCAGCCCCACCTTCTCCACCTGACCCTGCTGCACCCCTTCCAGCCAATACCCAGTACAAACAGGAGAGCAATGTCAATGACAGGCACATCCAAATTTACAACCATCTCTACCCAGAGCTCATTGGTGGATTTGCGATCACAAATGTCCTCCTTAGAAGACCCAAATATCTTGGCAAGCATTTTCTCCTTGCGGAATGAGCGCAGAAACAGGCAGACCTGAATCGAGGAGTCAGATCTTGGCTTCGACCTCTCATGGCCGAAGATCTTCACCCCCTTCTCTTGACTCATCCAAATGACTTGGGGCCATGTGGAAAGGTCTCCTTGCACACTGCCATGGAAACTTCCTGCCAACTGGGAGGATTACTGCCATTTAACTCTTGACAGACTCAGGGGGTTTGTTGGAAAACCAAGACTCCGCCAAGAGTTATTCCCTTCTCAACAACAGTTCAGGTCCAAAACCGAACCACCTTAACGCAACGTCTCTTCGGTCAGACCGACCATTGGAGGTCCAAGCTGTCAGAGGAATGTCAGGAGCGGGAGCAGCAAGAGAAGAAGCAAGCAGAAGCAATGAAGCATGCAGGAGCGTGTTAGCGGAATGACGGAAGCAGAGAGGCAAGCGCAGTTCCATGACGTTAGGTGCAGGGCCTCAAGAGAGGCGAGGCACCGGAGCTCCAAGGTAGACAGAAGGCAGTGAGAGAACATAAGAGTGAAGCGAGTGATGAGCTGAGGCTGAGTGAAGGATCGAGAGTGACGAAGCGAAGGGCTGAGAGAAGGGAATGGTGGGTGAAGGCGGTAAAAACGAGGGGCGAGCAGAGCGAGGACACGGCGGTGAAGCCGCGGAACCAAAGGGGAACAGGATGCAAAGAACTGTTCTGGTTAACTCCTAAGCAATGAACATCCTCGGTAATATATCGCAGAACAGGACAAAAGCAACATAACGGCTTCTTTTCCGCTAGCCGTACGCGGTTACGACGTGGTCACAGTTATTAGGGGCGGCTCGCCTCTGGGTCCTCGATCGTGACCGACAATCCGTTGGCGAGGTGGTTCGTGCTGGCTCAATGCTGAACCTAAACCTTATTGAGATCTCGGATTATCCGAGGGGTGTATGTCAGTGTTGACTTCAATATTCCAACAGCCCCCTTGAAGTCAACACTGGAGAGGGTGTAGTGCACAGGTCATATACAGGGATCGCCAGGTATCGGAGAATCCTTCATGTGGTTGTCGGATGAGTGGGTGAAGGGAGTGATGAGTGGTGAGGATGAGCGCCTCCTTTGGGAGTGCTTCAACCCAGTTCGTACCAAGGAGGGATATTGAGTTCAAGAGACCAAGTAACACCTGTCGGAGATTGAACTTGGGGAATTGTAGTCATCCCAGATTGAGGAGCAGTTCAACCCTCCATTGATGGTAGTTTGTAGAACCATCTATTTTTCTGTGCATTTGGGAGGAGTCCCATAGGCACTCTGGAAGATGAGTAATAATATCAGTCAGTACTCTGCTGGGCGTCGAATAGTCAATGAAGTAGATTGGCTTCACTGAAGGTTGAACACAAAGAAGGGCAGTGATCATGTTGTTGCTCATGGTCTGTTCCAGTGTAGGGAGTACCGAGAGGAACCGTTGATTCATCAAGGCCGTTTGATGAGTTGGCCTTGATGAGGACGCTGTTCACAGGGGATACAGTCGAGAGCTCATTCTCCTTGGTATGATCCCTTAGAGAGGTGATGGTGGAGATGTTGGGTGCAGGGAATGGAGGGCGCTGCCACAACGCCACGCTCAAAGAATACTCTGCCACAGCGAGCTCTGAGAGTCCAGGGGAATGCAGAGAAGTGCAGGGAGTCGGGTAGTCAGGTCCACGGATACAGTGACTAGTTCCACCGGTTAGCTTGATTGAGCAGGGAGACGGGTGGTATCCGGTTCCAGTGGCGCGTTGATTGTGCCCTGGTTGACTGCCTTCTGCTACAAATGCAGGTGCTGGAGGAAATGTGGGTATTGAGCCCACATGTGCAAGGGAAAAGCTCACGAGAAGCAGGAACGTCCACTGTCGCTGGAGAAATGATGGCTTATGCACCAGTTCTTGCTCGAGCTTGACGAGCAGGATGGTTGATGATGTCCGATGCTCTCGCGATAGAGAGTTCTTACAGCTGCTAGGAGGCGGTGAGGATTCAGGTTGTTGTGAGGAGAGAACAAGGTTTGCATGCAGGCGTTTGAGTGCAGAGGTGGAACCACGTGCACTGGAGGGAAATCGGTGTGGGTGAAGGCCACCACAAAGCTGGAGGTTTGGCCAGGCAACTCCTGGTGCCGAGCAGGGGCAAGTGAAAGCTGATGATGGCGGAGGAGCGAATGAGAGCGGAGTGGGCGCAGCGGCAAAACCACGTGCGCTGGAGGAAGGTTCAGCGTGGACGCAGGTCGTCGCAAAACGGGCAATGCGACTGTGTGAATCCTTGTGCCGAGCGGAGAGCAATGCGGAAGCGGAGGAACTGATGATGGTTGAGTGGGTGCAGGGGCAGAACCACGTGCGCTGCGAAGTAGGGGAATAGAATGCAACAAGGAGAAGGCAAGGGCCAACACGCCGCGAGAAAGTTGCTGCCGGCGTGGGTGCAGGCTGGTGCGAAGCCGACAGCAAGCTCTTGCAGATCCGTGTGCTGGCCGCAGACGCTGATGATTGCTGATCAGGAGGCAAAAGCTGATGAGGGCGGAGTGAGCGCAGGGGCGAACCGCGTGCGCTGCAGGAAGTTTCAGTTTTGACGCAGGTCGTCGCAAAAAAGGCGATGCGACCGGGTGGATCCTTGTGCCGAGCGGAGGATGGTGCGGAAACGGAGGAAGAGATGATGGCGGAAACAACTGATGGCTGAGTGGGCGCAGGGGCGGAACCACGTGCGCTGTGAAGCAATGCGGATGATGAAACGGATGAAGCTGATGCAGAGGCGGCTCGGAGGAGACAGGGAGAGCAGAGAGGAAGCTGATGCGAAAGCAGGCTTGAGAAGGCGGAGGATGAGGAGGACATGTGGAGGCTGATGGAGAGGAGGGTGGCGACGATGCTGATGGCGCGGCGGGGGAGGAAGTTGGGAGTGCAGAAGGAGTCACGGTAGGAAGAGGATGACAAGGGACAAGACAGAGCAGCAGTGGGTGCGAGCGAGGAAACCAGTTGCTCTGTTGTCAAGAGAGTGACGCCTTGTTCCCCAGTTGGCCCGAGACCGACGGGCAGGAAGACTGGCGGTGTCCGATATCCTGACGTCGAGAGGAAGTTGGCTGTAGCAGAGGAAGTCGTGAGGTGAGCAGTGATGCTTGTCCGCTGATGTCAGGAGAGTGACGGCATGTTCCCCAGTTGGCTCGCAGTGGGAGCAGGAAGACTGGTGGTGTCCGATGTCCTGATGGCAGATTGCACGCTGTTGACGACCCGAAAGGGCGGTGCAAGGACGCGGCTCGAGACGATGGGTGCGAGGAGGCGGATGTGGTTGACCCAGATGGAGTAGATGAGTTAAATGAAGCAGAGGAGGAAGACGGAGGCGTCTGTGGTAGCTGAGGAATAAGGTAGGATACGTGGCTGGCGGCAGGAAGTTTCCAAGAAGATGGCGACAAGCGGCGGCTCGGGAGCTGTTCTTAGTTGTTATCGACGTCGCGTCACTAGCTTTGCCAAGGGCGCGGAGCTGGGCGCAGGGCTTGACCGGGATGACAAGGTTTCTTTTCCGTCCGAGAAGCAATCGAGGTAGTGCTGCTGACGAAGCGGAGTGACGCGAGGTGGCGGCAGATGAATGCTGGACAGAAAGTCAGAGCAATTGCGGCAGCGAAGCGATGACTGGATCAAGGGGCTCCAGGTGATTTTTCCTGATGCTCTGATACCATGTCAGAGGAATGTCAGGAGCGGGAGCGGCGAGAGCAGAAGCAAGAAGAAGCAATGAAGCATACAGGAGCGTGTTAGCAGAATGAAGGAAGCAGAGAGGCAAGCGCAGGTCCACGAAGTTAGTCGCAAGGCCTCAAGAGAGGCGAGGCACCGGAGCTCCGAGGTAGACAGAAGGCAGTGAGAGAACATAAGAGTGAAACGAGTGATGAGCTGAGGCTGAGCGAAGGATTGAGAGTGACAAAACAAAGGATTGAGAGCAAGGAATGGTGGGCGAAGGCGGTAGAAGCGAGGGGCGAGGAGAGCGAGGACACGACGGTGAACCCGCGGAACCAAAGGGGAACAGGATGCAAAGAACTGTTTTGGTTAACTTCGAGGGAATGAACATCCTCGGTAACATATTGCAGAACAGGACAGAAGCAACATAAGCACATCTTTTCCACAAGCCGGACGCGGTTGCGATGTGGTCACAGTTGTCAGGGGCGGCTTGCCTTTGGTTCCTCGATCGTGACCGACAGCCCCTTGGCGAGGTGGTTCGTGGTGGCTCAATGCTGAACCTGAACCTTATTGAGATCTCGGATTATCCGAGGGGTATATGTCAGTGTTGACTTCAATATTCCAACACAAGCGTCAAGTCATCCCCTCATGATGTGACACATGTCGCCCACGTCCGGCTAGTGGAAAGAAGCCGTTGCTGTGCTAGTTTGACCTGTTCTGCCTTTATGTACCGAGGATGTTCATTTCCTTGAGTTTAACCTAGAACAGTTTCTTTCCATCCTATATGTCTTTGGTTCCGCGGCTTCGCCACCGTGTCTTCGCTCTGCTCGTTCCTTGCTCATCCTTTGCTTGCCATCCACTCTCGGCTCCTAACTCTTTGCTTCGTCACTCTCATTTCTTTGCTCAGATATCCTCTGTCCATCACTCACGATTCTCTCCGACTTCCTCTCACTAACTGCATGTCTACCTCGCGGCTCTACCTTATCACTCTACCTCTGCTGGAGACTCCTCCTCGTGCATTCTGCAACTAACTCCTGGCATAACTCATTGCTTCCATCAGCATATTCATGTGTGACGACTCGCTCCACTTCATTCTGCTCCTGCCATCACTTCCGCCGCTCACTCCATTCTTCTGAAAGTTCGGCCCTCCCACCTCGCAGTAGAGAGGAGGTGGTTCGCAACCACCCCTTGCTAATGCGAGGGCTGGCCGGTGGCCAGCCACGCGCTGGCCGCCGGCCGATTGGCGGCCGGCCGGCTGGGTGGCCAGCGGTTGTTCACATGACCGGCTGGCTATCCAATTGCAAGCCACCAGCCGACGATCGAGATGGTGGCTCAGTCGGCTGCTCAATAGCAACAAGGGGTTTGAGGGCAAGGCTCGTGGCCTCATGTCCTCACCCTCGCTCGCCCGTCTCGCCAGCGAGAGAAAGCAAGGACAAAGGATTGGCGTGACCAAGAGAGTCGCGAGAAAAAGGCAAGGTGTCTGCGTGAAGTCGACGATCGTGCCTCGCACACGACGATTTTGCACTGATGCGTCAAAAACAAAGCTCAAGTTTGTTCAGGAAAAACCATGATTTTAAAACGGAAACTCACGAGTTCGGGGTAATATCACCCTCATTTCAAACCCACAAAAAGGAGGCGAGGTAAAAACGGAAATGGGCCTCCGGAGACTTAAAATATTCAAATCTTCCTCCATGGATCATTGATGACGATTTCCCCTAGAGTAACGCGGAGGGGTAAACCCCTTGAGCAAGCTCTGGACGCAAATCTGTGAACTCGGACGACGACCTCAGTGCAGGAGCTGGAGACATGATCCGTTTACACTTTCCTTGCGTGAGATCTCTATCAACTGTGCTCCTCTCACCGGTATGTTTACCAGGAGTGCCCCTTCTGTGATGGCAACGGTGAGAGTTTGTCATTTCAGATACAAACGCCAATATTTGATGATCTTGACACGTTTGGCGCATATTTTGAGACAGTGACAACATCGTAAAATACAGTTTACAATTAAGCTGATTTATTCTTTTTAGAAGACTCTAATGGATGACATTTGAATATTTCATCTCAACATTGACATGACAGACCTTTTTTCATATGGTTACAACAATGTCATTTCGGCATCGTAGCCCCTACAAGGTGAACTTCTTGATGACATCTAGTTACAGTAAATCATCACAGACATCTTTCGAGGAGTGAAAATGGCTCTATGATAGTTCTTGCACACATTCGCAAGGAGTTTCTTGGGGGGGGGGGGGGGGGGGGGGGGGGGGGGGGGGGGGGGGGGGTTTGGTGGGGATGTCCAAGACTCCCCATGCAGGGTACCCTAGGAAAGAAGCTAGATGCTTGTGCTCGGCCTTACTGCTTTCTGGCCCAACAGGTGCTTGTGGACATTTATAACTTAGAGTCACTAATGTAACAAAAGGGAGGGTTCTAATGTGGTTTGCCTGTTTATTATAGGTTAAAGGAAGGGAACATTAGAAACAGGAGTTCATGATGGGTTTAGAACCCGACATGCTTGGAGAGAATCATTACAAGTCTTGGTTGTCATGGGGTTGAGCACGGGCAGTGGCAAAACCAAAACCAAACAACCTTGCTATTACTATACACATGAATTGTAGGGTTTTTTTTTATATTGAAAGTAGGTGACGACTTCAAAACTCCGTTCTTTTGATTTTGGACGAGAGCTTCCATGTGTCCCCCACTCCTTTCCCCTCATGTGGGCGAAATCCATTATTTACGACCCATGCAGTCAAAGTATCTTTTCACATGAATAGTGGAAAGAATAATTTCAGTTGAGATGATATTCACATTTTAAAGACGTTGTATAAAAAGGTGCTCATCTGATTTACATCTCATGGAAGGGTAATGAATGATTGAAAAATCTTGGAAAGGATAAATTCCATTGAAACATCATTACAAGATTCTTTTGTAGTATTGGTTTTTTAGCAATGGAATGCATCGAAACCCCCTTCTTGTGCAACGGATCATGAATTGTGGTAAAAAATATCCTTAAAATCAAAGGAAGATTCTATTTCCAGGGGGAAAGATCCCCCTTTTCCAAAAACTTAACGCGTATGAAGGGCCAGGTTCAAAATTCGGCCTTGTTCTGTCTAAAAGACCCTCCCACTTCCAACGGTGACGACCGAGGGACCACACTAAAAAAGATGGAACTCTCGGACAAAGTTCGCGGACACACAGCTGAAAGCCTCATTCGTGTGCCGCGCGTCGCCCTCGTGCGTCCCATCCGGAGCGTGCGCAGAGCCGGGCTGGCCTAGCCCATGGGGAAATGAGCAGACCATCCTCTCTCTTGGAGGCTGCAGAGACTTGGGCCTTTGGCTTCATCCTCTCTCTCCCTGTCTCCATCCGTTGGCCTTTCATCCTCTCTCTCTCTGTCATCTGCATCCATTGGCCGTCATTGTCGGGGTTACAGCACCTGAAAACGCCATAGACCATGACGTCAGGTGGTCCCGGCCACGTCAGGTAGCGCGGCGCGCGAGGGCACTGAGCAACTCTGTCAGGATGAGTTGTCTGCCACAGCAGCGAGTGTGTTGGTTACACGTGCTATGTGGTGCGGCTCTTTCCCCTTCAACGACGGTGCACCTTTGCCTATATGCGCGCGACAGTGGGACTTCGAACTAGATGTTGGCACTCTCAAACTGTTCAACATACCCTCACGAAAATGCACACCACAGCACAAGTTGCACCTCTTTCGAAAAATGCCTTTTCAGAATGAGAGCACCTTGCTCCAAGGCAAATCTGGACGGACAACGATAGCGTTCCGCAAAAACTGCAGAATTGAAAACCTCCAAACCTCCACGAGTTGGCGACCGATGTGCAACCTGGCTCCACACGCGGCAGGTCGCTTGCAAGTGGTTTGCAGACAGGGTTGAGGGATGTGATTGGAGAGGCAAAAAACAGGAGGAGAAAGGAAAGAGGAAAATGAGAAAGGGAATGGAAAACAGGCATCGCCATTGTACCATATGCGGTGGTTTGCGATACCAGCCGATCACTGGCTCTGTTGTTTGCTGAGTTTGAAAGTAAACCAACTTGCGTGCGTGATCTCAGACCAGCACACCGAGGTCGCCGATTGAAACGGAGCATTGGAAACGGCTTTTTTCATCCCACATGGCACAGCAGCGACTTCTGCGGGACAGAGCTGTCCCGATGGTGACTGCAATTTCCCTTCAACAGCGACTTCTGCAACGGAAAGTTCCTCCGTTTGTGTCGCTGAGCCGTCCAAAGCTTGCCAGAGGTCTGCCCGATCAGTCAGTGCAACACTCGTTTCAGCCTCACTAGCACAGCAGTCCCCAACACCCAAGCTCCGACTAGCACGAGTTTTGAGAACTATGGCCCTTCCGTCGGGATTCCTCACGTCCAGAGCGACAACACCATCTGCGGTCGTTGACGCGACCGATTCAATGCTTTCGACGGCATGCGTTCCCATGAACATGAAAAACAAGCAGTTCCAACAGCCGGAGCAGAAGAAGAAGCAGCATCGGAATACTGAAAAGGAGAGGAAGAGGCAAGAGAGGGAGGGCAAGAGGCGCGAACAGCAAGTGAAAAGGCAGCAGGAACTAGAGCGACTGAGGGCTTTGACGGAAAAGGAAATGAGGGAGGTGGACGACATGAAGAGGGAACGGGAGGAGGAGTTGCAGAAGGAGCAGCAGGTGAAGGAAGCTTCCAAGAAGAAGAGTGAGGAAACGAAGATGTGGATTGAGCGGAGTCGGGAGCGGCTGAGGAACCAACAGTTGGCGACTGAGGAGTTTCTGAACGTCTTTGAGAAGTTCGTGGACGTGAGGGAGGATGATATCGCGAGGAAATCTGCAAAGAAGATGGAACAAGAGAGGGAGAAGCAGCATCAGGAGTCCAACCAGAGGCGGATGGAGGCAGAGCTTGACGCCAACAAGCTGAAAGAGGGCGAGCTTGAGAGGCGGAAAGAGGAGGATGTGGCGTTGGATAGAGCTGAAGAAGATGTGGTGCAGGCGACGGGCACTGAACGCAGGCAACAGTCGTGGGAGGAGCAGGATGTGATTTTTCTCAGTGGTCTTGAGGATTCTGAGAGACTGTACTTTGAGGAAGACTTCATCTACATGCCGATGCTGGTGGTGGTGACCGCATCTGAAGAGGCCTCTGTGGAGGACGGCGAGGAAGTGGAGGAGCATGAGATGGAGGAGGAGGAAGAGCCAGCGGAGGAGCAGATTGGGGCGGCTGTGGAGTTGACAACGACCATTCAGCCTGGGCAACAAGTCGGGGAAGAGAGCGATGCAGTTTTCCTCCGCGGGCTCGAGGACGCAGAGCAGCTCTACAGCCTTGACGACTACATTTATCTGCCTGCAATGAACAGCGGAGTTGAAGAACCCTCTACTGAGGATTTGGTCGACGTGGCGGAGGTCGGGATGGAGGAGGAGATTGACTTGTACTCAGAGGTAGCTGTAAATGGGAACAGCAGACGAAGCAGCACTGACGATGATAGGCAGCAGATATGCAGGCAGGTGATGGGTCGGTTGAGCTGTTGCGAAGAGCTCGACCGGCTGATGGACATGCAATGTGAGGGCGAAGCGGAAGACGACTGGATCTATTGTGGCTGGAGGGTGCATGGCTCACGCTATGAGCAAGACGATGCAGGGTTGCAGGAGAATGAGTCTGGTTGCAATTCTCGCAGGGTTAGCCTGTCGACATGTGATGTCCAATGATGTTACTCACTGTGTTTCCCACATATTCAACTATACCAATACTGTTTTCATCCTCCCCTTCCCTGTTTTGTCCCCAAGACTTCTCGCCTCCAATAGGCAGTGAACCAGGATTAGGCTTGTCCGGGGTATCAAAGGAGGTAAAACCTATGGCGCAATAGTGTCACCTTGTCCGGGGCTATGTTGGCCACTTGCTCCACAGATATCAGCACAGTTGGATCACTGGTCCGCCACTCTCACCATAGCATTGCCCATAGCAGCTGACATCTCTGTGTAGGGCACCGTCATCTTCTGTCAGAAATTGTCTCTGTGGCTGTGGAGATCACGTCATGCAGTTGACGCCGTCAATGTGAAGGTTGGTCTACACACCATTTGATGCTGTCGTTGACCAACGTATCGGAGTGCTCCATGGAATGCATGAGAAACCCGGACCAAAGCAGTGACAGAGAAAGGCACACGATCATCGACGACATGTCTAAAGAGATCAGGCATGAGCATGGTTCCCAATGAACTAGCCAGGATGGGTCTACCTTTAACGTCATCTTCAACGTGGGTAAAAACTCATGTGTGGCCATGGACGGTGGGCAATGAGGAAAAGATAGCTCTGGTGAAGATCTAAGCACATGGTGAGAGCCTTAAGAGTTCACACCAAACGCACGGGCCCAGGGATCCCACTGGGATCCCAGATGCATCCGCGGTTCCAGATCTGTTTTCTGGATGTGGTCCGTGGGACCACGGATCCTTCACCGGGATTTGGGTGGGCAAGTTCCAATAGGTCTATAGTTCAACCCTTGGTTACGACCGCCGCAGCACATTAGGAAAGATGCACTTTGCAGGAAAATCGCGGGTCTCACTGATGAATTTGCAATCTACAACCAGGGAC
>SZWC01005559.1:81902-100210 GCA_023375785.1 Penium margaritaceum
ATAATAGGGCTAGGCAAAGCGCACCGGTCGCACGCCATGCGGCTTGAGAAGGTACGCCTCGATGTCGCCAATGCCGCGAGCCGACACGTTCAAAAAGTGGTAGCCTTGGTACTTGAGAGCAGTGGCGTATCGGCACTCCGCGCCACCCTCAGGCGGAGCGTAGAAGCCAACAGCGCCGAACGTCTCCACCTCATCCACCCACTGCCCCAGATCCAGCCCCACGAGATCGCCGCCAACGAAGTCGCCCAGCCCCGCCCTCACCGCCACCGAGCCATTCCGCCTGCTAGGGCTGCCTCTGCTGTTGCTGCTGCTGCTGCTGCTGCTGCTGGCGGCTGTCCCAGAGGCAAGACCTGTCACGCTGGCCTTCAGCGAGTGATGGACTGCGGTGGGTCTCAGGGTAGCGGCGGGGCCGGCTGAAATTCTAATGCTGCGACATTGGCTGCCGCTGCTGCTGCTGCTGCCACTGCCGTCGATGCTGCCGGCGCACGGTGCGACGACCGCGCTTGTTCGAGAGAGCAGCGCTGTCATGCTGGGCGATTTGTCCGTCGCACTCGAATGTCCAGGGAGGGCAACAGGTAGCCCCGGCGTCCTGGCGTCGAAGTGCCAACTCGACACGCCTGAATCACCACACTCCTCCGGCAAGATGTGTCGTGCAGTGCAACTGCACTACCGCAGCTCTCCCGTGCTGCGCTGGACGTTGTGGGCGGTCCCTGCACAGCCCGGGCACAATCGTCAACGCACCGACTCGAGGACGTCAACAACGTCCGCTGGAAAAGTGAACTCTCTTCAGAACAATCCTTCTTCTGAAGGATACGGGCTGTCCGCACTGGTTGGGCGACGAGGGTGCTCCCTGTCGTCCTGTGATGTTGGCCCGCGATGGACGAGGCCAGAGGGAGGCTACTAGTCCATCTTTACGTCCAGAGAGGACTTCCCCGCGCTACATCCGCGGCCGGTATGTGCGGCCCTCCCCGGCACATCATCCGAAACTTGCTCAATTCTGCCACGTGTCAGCCGCAATTCACCTTCCTAACTGGGCCTGATACCGCTCCCTCATTTTCCCCAAGGAGGTGACCAGCAACAGAAAGCGGACCTGGACAACAATGGACAAGCCAAGGCGATGAACCCGGCCTCCAACTTCAAGTGCATGACCTGGATTGTTTGCTTCTTCCAAGACAAACAAAATTCCCTGAAAATCTTGAGTGAAAATTTCTCTCCTTACACTCATTGCCCATCGCTCGTCAACCTCAAGAATTTTCTGTCGTTTAGGACATTTTTCTTACATCCCGCACATATACAAGTCCCTAAACGCCATGCATGGGAATTTTCTTCATTACTTTCATGTTCCATAATGCGTTTGAGAAATCTCTAAGAAGCTTCCTAACCTTGTTGCTGCTGACGTTGCCAAACTGTTCAGTCAGCTCGCGCACTAGCAAGCATGCAGGTGCAAGAAACAACAAGGGTGAAGTTAGGGAGATTCGCAAAGTCTCATAAGCTCCAATAGCTTAGGAATTCAGAGAAAAATGACAAATGACAAATGCACAGCATAATACCTGCGCCAGCATACGGCGGGTGACACATGCGGCAATGTCAGTTTGTCTTGAAACCGGCCCAAAACCACTGTTTTGGTTGTAAATCTGCGCACAAGTATCCAAACGTAACACCATCAGAACCTAATGATGCGGAATCTCAAGCTAGACGCCACGACTGGCCACAGGCAGAGGTCCAGCATCGATTAATGGACAAACAGTGCAAAACATGCGAACCGGGCTTAGAAGCCAATCACCCGAGAAAACTCTAACGACTACATAAGACACTGTAGAGCATCTCAACAAGCACCCGAGACGTCGTGACAGCTGTTTGGCAACTGCTCATGGGTGGAGCTGAGAAGATTCACCACAGCTTCCTAGCAATGCTGCTGCTGACGTGGCGGCACAGACCAGTCAGCTTAACGCACTAGCATGCAAGCGGGTGCGAGAACAGCAAGGNAAACTCTAACGACTACATAAGACACTGTAGAGCATCTCAACAAGCACCCGAGACGTCGTGACAGCTGTTTGGCAACTGCTCATGGGTGGAGCTGAGAAGATTCACCACAGCTTCCTAGCAATGCTGCTGCTGACGTGGCGGCACAGACCAGTCAGCTTAACGCACTAGCATGCAAGCGGGTGCGAGAACAGCAAGGGTCAGGCTAGGGGAGACAAGGCAAGTCTCAGAAGCTGCGTTATAGTGAATGTGCAGAGAGAGTTGACAAATGACAGGTCCACAGCATAAATAGCCGCCGCGGCTCACAGCGGGTGGCGCACGCAGCGGCACCTGTCTGTCCTGAACCGGCCCAAAACCACTGTTTTGGCCATAACTCTGCGCACATGCGTCCAAACGGAGCGCCGTCTGATCCTACGGATGCAAGACAAAAAGACGGACACAACGACTGGTCACACGCCTATGTCCGGCAGCAGCCGGAGAGTGTAAGAAAACAAACATGCAAATCAGCCTGGCAGGGCTGTCCAACGAGAAAATCCTGAACGTCTCCAAACGCAGTCCGTAGGCTACCAGGCTGCCTCCAGCGGGTGGAGCACCACCTCAGGGAACTCCGTCTCCAGCTGGGTCCGCCTCAGGGATCTGCACGAGCATGGACACGGCCGAGTGATCACAACCAACTGTACAACTGTGTATGTCTGACAGCATCACAACACTCCCCCATGACCCGACGGTACGCATGTCCATACACGTGCAAAACGCGTGCCGGTGCGACACAGAGTGCTCAACAAAGACCCGGACAGTCACCCACTCTCAGACAGGGGTCGCAAACCGACGGAACGAACAGCCCCGAGAAACTTCCCACGAGCCAGTGCCTTGGTCAGAAAGTCAGCGCGCTGCAAGTCTGTGCCCACCCAGACGATGGAGATCAACTGCCGCTCCACCAGATCGCGCACGAAATGATACTCGACAGCCATGTGTTTCGTTCGTGCGTGGAACACCCCAGAGTTCTCAGCGATCGCGAGAGCACTCTGGTTGTCGCAACGGAGGATGATGGTAGGCACCGACTGGCCCAAACACTGAAACAGTCGCTGCAGCCACACTGCCTCAGCGGCGCCAGCGCCCAGAGCAACATACTCAGCCTCTGAGGAGCTGCGAGCAATGCACCCCTGCTTGCTGCTGCGCCAAGACACAGCGGTGCCACCAAGCAGGAACACGTAACCCGTGCGGCTGCGTCCATCAGGACTCCACGCCCAGTCGCTGTCGGTGTAGCCATCTACCACAACCGAGCACTGTCTCCGAAAGCAGAGACCGTGATACGATGTGGAGACCACGTACCGGACGACTTGCAAAGCTGCGTGCAGAGCGCGAGCCCGAGGGGACTGACTGAACTGTGCGAGTAGGTTGACAGCGAACGCAATGTCGGGACGCGTGGTCGTGGCCAAGTACATCAGTGAGCCAATGATGCGCAAGTATAGGGTCACGTCCACAGCCTCGCCCAGATCAGCTGGGTCTGTCACCTTCAGAGCGTCCTGCCCGTCGGGAGTGATGGGTGACGAGGCGGTGGGGACAGCGGCAAGGAGGTCAGCAAACCGCTCCCCCACCACCTGTGCGTATCGTGCCTGATGGAGGAGGAGTGTCCGTCGACGACGGTCACGCACAATCTCCATCCCGAGGAAGACAACCGCTGGACCGAGGTCCTTCATCCTGTAGGCGGCCTGCAGGACCGCCTTGGCCTCCTTCACGGCCTCCAGTGAAGGGGACGCAATCAGGAGATCGTCCACGTACACCAGGATGGCAGTGAGGTGCTCGGCCGTCCGTCGGATGAAGAGTGACGGATCGGCGTCGCTCTGGACGTATCCAGCCTGCGTGAGGGTGCGAGTGATCTCTTGGTTCCAGCACCGGGGCGACTGCTTCAGACCATACAAGGCCTTGCGCAAGCGCCAGACCTTGTTGCCTTCGACCTCAGACCCAGGTGGCTGGACCATGTAGATTTCCTCCTCCAAGGTGCCATGGAGGAACGCATTGTTCACATCCATCTGGTGCAGTTCCCGATCATGATGGGCGACCACACCAAGCAGCACGCGAGCTGTGGTCATGCGACCAACAGGGGCAAAGGTGTCAGTGAAGTCCACCCCCTCAACCTGAGAGAACCCCTTGGCAGTCAAGCGGGCCTTATAGCGGTCCAGTGAGCCGTCAGGCTTCACCTTCTTGCGAAAGACCCACTTGGCCTGCACGACCTTCCGTCCCTCAGGACGGTCGACCAGCTCAAAGACTCCGTGCTCACGGATGGCCCTGACCTCGTCCTCACAGGCGGCTCGCCACTGCTTAGCATCATCTCTTGAGAGCGCCTCCTTTAACATGTCTGGATCGGGGACCGACAAAGGAGAGCTCCGGGTGGCCAGGACACACGCCTCGCGGGTCGGACGGACCACAACCAAGTCAGCGGCAGCTGCCTGTGCAGCCTCGTGCTCGCCAGCGATCAGCTTGTGCCCTATGGGACAGGCTGGGTGCACCTCTGTGTAGGTGCCCTGGAAACTCAGGCCGAGAGCCTTCGTGCCAGGGTCACCACTGTGCACGCTGCGCGTGCGTCGTCTGGGTGGTGCAACCGCAGTCGGAGGTGCACGTGAGGCCAGTGGGCGGAGACGTCCACCTGGCCCACGGGAGTAGCTAGAGTCTGAGCTGACCGATGGCTCAGGCATAGGGAGGGCAGGCGCTGCGTCTGGAGACGCTGCAGGCGCGGGCGAGTCAGTCGCGGCAGGCGCAGGCGAAGCAGGCGCTGGAGGCGCGGGCGAGACAGTCGCGGCAGGCGCGGGCGAGGCGGTCGCGGCGGGCGTGGGTGAGCCAGGCGCTGCAGGCGTAGGCGAGGAAGGTGCAGCGCCCGCCGGTGAGGCAGGTGCAGCTCCCGCAGGCGAGGCAGGTGCAGCGCCCGTCGGCGAGGCAGGTGCAGCTCCCGCAGGCGAGGCAGGCACCGTGGGGGCAGGCGAGCCAGGAGACGAGGTAGTCGCAGCAGGCGCGGGCAAGACAATCGTGGCAGGCGCGGGCGATGCAGTCGTGGCAGGCGCAAGCGAGGCAGGCGTAGAGACCACAGGCCCGACAGCAATGATAGCCGGGTCAATGGTAACCAGCGACGGTCCCACCCCGGAGGCACCCCGGACGGACTCACCTTGTGGGGCAGACTCCCCCAGCCGACTGGAGGCCTCACATGTGGGAACGTGAGACGCTGCCTGGGTGAGAATGGCAGACAGGTCGCGGTACGGTAGTGCCTCAAAGAACAGCAAGTCGCGCGACTCAACAATGCGGTGTCGTCCTGCATCCCAGAAATGCCACGCTTTGGAGCGTGGGGAGACACCGAGGAAGGCACACATCCGGCCGCGCGGAGAGACCTTGGACCCCTACTGGTCCTCGGTGTACCAGACGCAAGCCAAGGAACCCCAGACGCGAGCAAGCCTGAGATCCGCACGGTGACCGAACCACAGCTCATACGGCGTGACGTGGTCCGACAAGGGACCATGCGGGAGGCGGTTCCAGACCCACGTCATGTAGGCGAAGCCCTCGAAGGCGAAGGACTCCGGGAGACCGCACTCAGCGCGCATAGCGCGAACCGCATCCTCCATGGTGCGGTTCCAGCGCTCAGACACACCGTTCTGCTGTGGCGTAGCAGGCGCCGAGAGCTGGTGACAGATACCAAGCTCGGCGAAGTGAGTGGTCAGCTCACTGAGATACTCACCGCCGCGGTCAGAGCGGAAGGTGTGAAGGGAGAGACGAGACTGACGCTCAGCCATCACGAGCCACAAGCGCACGGCAAGCGCGGCATCGCTCTTGTGGCGGAGGCAATAGACCCAACGCATGCGGGTGAAGTCATCCGTGAGGGTAAGGACATACCGACCACGGTTAGCGACAGACTCGACAGGGCGAGGTCCGAGGAGGTCCGAGTGGACAAGCTCCAAGGGACGCTACGCGCGAGTGACGGAGGCAGGGTAAGTGCAGCGATGCATTTTACCCTGAGCGCAGAACAGACAGCCGGTCTTAGGCGGCTTCTCGAAGGAAGCCGCGTCAAGACCGAGGACGGGCTGTGTACGGATGAGCTTGGACACAGTGTCCGTGCCCACATGACACAGGCGCCGGTGTAACAGGCGCTGGTGGTCAGGAGACAACACCCCCGTGACAAAGACGCGAGCAGACGAGCAAGGGGAAGAGGCAGGGGCAGAGCAGCGCGCTATGCGATACAGGTCATCCACAACAGTGGCACGCAACACAACCGTGGAAGTGTCAAGTGCTGTGATCGTGGCATCATCAGAGGAGTGGTGAACAGAGAGACCTATCCTCGTGCAGGCACGGACAGAGAGCAGGCTGAGCTCAAGATCAGGCACGAAAAGCACGTCAGAGAGGTACACGGGACCAGACGGACCATCAAATCGTACGACCCCTGTCCCCTGAACTGGTAGTGACTGCCCAGAACCTGTCCACACTGACCGAACAGACCCAACAGGACCAAGCACGACAAAGGCGGTACAGTCGCAGGTCATGTGGTGAGTGGCTCCTGAGTCAATGATCCAGTGGCCACTCGCCTCACGACCTGTAGTGGTCACGGTGCAACGAACAACGGAGCACGCTGCCTCTGCTGGTCGCTAAGCAGGTGTGGCAGGACAGCGGGACAATGCACGACGATGTGACTCATCCAACCACCCTGTGCTGTCAGACTCATCCTCACTAGGCGATGCAGCCCCCCCACAAGCATGACCACGTGCAACAAACACAGATGGACAGTCAGTCTGTGGACCACTCGGCTGTGACAGCACACTCGCACCTCCCTGAGAGCGAAGTGCCAGCAGTCGACGTAGCTCTGCGATGGTCTGGTCCCTCGGGTCCGGCGTGGTGCTCCCCCCGGATGGAGGCGGGTCTGTCGCCGGTGCTGCACCCGAGGTCGCTGCGGCACGGGCTGCTGCTCCAGTGTGGATCCGCTCCTCGTGGGCTGCCTGAAGACCGCGGGTGATCCTCTCCCAGTCCAGTTCCTGCTGACACTCAGTGTAGCGATGAGGTCCGCCGCAGTTGTGGCAGCGGACAGCGCGTCCGGTGCCACCAGAAGGTTGTTGTGGTCCCTTCTTCTTCTTCCCCTTCTTCCCTTTCACGGCTGCTGCAGTGGCCGTCAGAGTGGCAGGGGAGGAGGCGGGAGAGGAAGAGGTGGAGCTGGTGGGGGTGAAGGTGGACGAGGGCGTGGAAGGCGTAGAAGACGTCGCTCCCACTGCTGCTACGGCCATGGCGCCCTGCCGATGCATGCGGGCTGCCTCGTCAGCCGTCGCGACCTGGATGAAGTACCGCTGCGCCCAGGGCAGCAGCTGCAGGGTGTCGGACATGGACGCGAGGACATCATGGTCGAGGCGGGAGAAGGTGTCAGTGAGCTCGGGGCGCACTCCCAGCATGATGGTGTCCAGCGCCCAGAGCTGAGAGCCGCCTCCGGTACCGAGGCAAGTGTACAGGCGCATGGCCCGACGCCAATAGTAATCTGCTGGCTCCGAGGGTCCCTGATGAAGAGAGTGGAACTCGCGAAGGCGCGCTGACCGGGTCGCGTGAGTCTCTGCTGCAAATAGGGTCAGCGCCAGCTCCCAGCCGCGGCGCGGGTCTGCGCCTGCTCCCGTCCCAGGCACGCTCAGGAAAGGGTGGAAGTCGACCACTGTCTCCTGTGGAACCGCGTACAGCAGTCCACGCATGGCAGGCGCTGATGTATGGGACTAGAGCGGATTAGCTGTCTGGTACTGGCTGTGGTAGTAGGGCCAGACCCCCTCCGAGTCCGCCCACACCTGAAACAGCACCTCCCAACAGTCAAACCCCGCTTTGCTGTCGTAGCGAGGCGGGGATGTCTCGAAGTCCTTAGGTCGTTGCTCCGTGGGGAGCTGGACNGTCCCAGGCACGCCCAGGAAAGGGCGGAAGTCGACCACTGTCTCCTGTGGAACCGCGTACAGCAGTCCACGCATGGCAGGCGCTGATGTATGGGACTAGAGCGGATTAGCTGTCTGGTACTGGCTGTGGTAGTAGGGCCAGACCCCCTCCGAGTCCGCCCACACCTGAAACAGCACCTCCCAACAGTCAAACCCCGCTTTGCTGTCGTAGCGAGGCGGGGATGTCTCGAAGTCCTTAGGTCGTTGCTCCGTGGGGAGCTGGACCTCAGGTGGTGCTGGGAGCGGACGTGGGAAGGACATGAGAGGCATCAATGCTGCTCCCCCAGCGGAACCCGAGACCTGATGCGAGTCGGTCTGCTGCTGCTGCTACTGTTGCGGCTGCTGCTGCTGCTGCTGCTGCTGCTGTCCCCTCGGACTGGGCGCCGGTGTCTCAATGCACAGGCTCCTCATCTGCTCCATCAGCCGGCGAAGCGCGTCCTCCCCTGTGGGAGGTGGCGCCTGATCCCACTCATCGACAATAGACTCTCGTCTCTGTGCAGGGGCGGCAGTGGGACCAACAGACTCCTGGGCCGATGGGGTTGCCTCTCTCTCATTCCTGGGCTGATGTCCCGGTGTCCCAGACAGAGAGACCAATGCATCGCAGATCAGCCGCAGCATCGCTGACTGCTCATCCTGGCGCTGGCGGAGTGATGACTGCTCCACCAGTAGGAAGTCAATCGCCTTTGAGCATGGGCTGCGGCCCCTGCTCGTGACGCTGTCCTCCGTCTCCTTGCCCTTGGAGCTGCTCGGCTCCATGCTGAGGCGGTGCAGAAGTCGTCCAAACGCAGAATCGTCAGCGTTTATCGAGGAGTTGAAATGCTGGCAATAATTAACTTTTTGTCAAAAATTTCACCAAGCCTGTGATGACGTCAGCGTGCTCACCGCTGATGTCAGCAGGGGTCTGCTGACGTCAGCAGTGGGCTGCGTGCGTCGTCGCTGCCACTGCTGATGCTGCTGCGCTGTGCTGCTGCTGCTCTGCTGCTGCGTTGCACTGCTATGCTGCTGCAGCGCTGCCGCTGCTGCGCTGCGCTGCTGCCGTTGCGCTGCCGATGCTGCTGCGCAGTCGCGGCAGCACTGCGCTGCTGTTGCGCTGCCGCTGCTGCGCTACGCTGCTGCTGCTACGCTGCCGCTGCTGTTGCGCTGCCGCTGCTGCGCTGCGCTGCTGCCGTTGCGCTGCCGATGCTGCTGCGCAGTCGCGGCAGCACTGCGCTGCTGTTGCGCTGCCGCTGCTGCGCTACGCTGCTGCTGCTACGCTGCCGCTGCTGCTGCTTCGCTGCTACGCTGCCGCTGCTGTTGCGCTGCTGCTGCGCTGCTGCGCTGCCGCGGCTGCGCTGCTGCTGTGCTGCCGCTGCTGGTGCTTCGCTGTTGCGCTGCCGCTGCTGCTGCTTCGCTGCTACGCTGCCGCTGCTGTTGCGCTGCTGCTGCGCTGCTGCGCTGCCGCGGCTGCGCTGCTGCTGTGCTGCCGCTGCTGGTGCTTCGCTGTTGCGCTGCCGCTGCTGCTGCGCTGCTGCTACGCTGTTGTGTTGGTGCGCTGCCGCGCTGCCGCTGCTGCTGCGCAGCGGCTGCTGCTGCGCTGCGCTGCTGCGCTGTTGCTACAGCAGCCGCGGCTGCTGCTGCTGCTGCCGCAGCCGCTACTGGCTGCTGCCGCGGCTGCTGGCTACTGCCGCGGCTGCTGCCAGTGGCTGCTGCCACTGCTGGCTGTTGCGGCTGCCGCCAAGGCCGCGGCTGCTCTGCTGCGGCAGCTGCCACTGCCGCGGCTGCCGCTGCCACAGCTGCTCCCTCTTGCCGCTGCCACTGCTGCTTCCGCGGCTGATGTCACGGCCACGTCTGCTGCGGCCGTGGGTGGAGAGGCCGCGGCTGTGTCCACTCCTGCGTGGTGGTGGCCCCCCCCCCTCACAGGACCCGTTGCTGCTGCGGTGGGCTGTGCTGCTGCTGCCACTCAGGACTGCTGCTGCTGTCGCTCACTGCTGCTGCAAACGCTGCGTCTCTGCTGCGCAGCTGTGCGAGCTCTGGCTCGCTGCTCTGATACCATGAGAAGATTCACCACAGCTTCCTAGCAATGCTGTTGCTGACGTGGCGGCACAGACCAGTCAGCTTAACGCACTAGCATGCAAGCGGGTGCGAGAACAGCAAGGTTCAGGCTAGGGGAGACAAGGCAAGTCTCAGAAGCTGCATTATAGTGAATGTGCAGAGAGAGTTGACAAATGACAGGTCCACAGCATAAATAGCCGCCGCGGCTCACAGCGGGTGGCGCACGTGGCGGCACCTGTCTGTCCTGAACCGGCCCAAAACCACTGTTTTGGCCATAACTCTGCGCACAGGCGTCCAAACGGAACGCCGTCTGATCCTACGGATGGAAGACAAAAAGACGGACACAACGACTGGTCACACGCCTATGTACGGCAGCAGCCGGAGAGTGTAAGAAAACAAACATGCAAATCAGCCTGGCAGGGCTGTCCACCGAGAAAATCCTGAATGTCTCCAAACGCAGTCCGTAGGCTACCAGGCTGCCTCCAGCGGGTGGAGCACCACCTCAGGGGACTCCGTCTCCAGCTGGGTCCGCCTCAGGGATCTGCACGAGCATGGACACGGCCGAGTGGTCACAACCAACTGTACAACTGTGCATGTCTGACAGCATCACAACAGGAGCCAGCACCCGTCCGTGTTCCGGCGCCAGCTGGGTGCGCATCAGGAATCTGCTCAAGTATGGACACAGCCAAGTGGTCATAGTAAGCGATACAAACGGGTGTGGTTGACTCATATGACAACACTCCCACATTACCTGATGGTACGCATGTCCATACACGTGCAAAACAGACACAAGTGCGCAACAAGATGCTCAATAGTCCATGCTCACACACCCCACTCTTAGCCAATCTCAGGCAAGGGACGAAGCCTGACAGAACGAATAGCCACCATGAACTTTCCGTGCGCAAGTGCCTTGGTCAAGACGTTAGCCTGCTACATGTCTGTGCCCACCTAGACGACGGAAGTCACCTGTCGCCCCATAAGATCACGCACAAAATGATGCTCAATAGTAATGTGCTTCGTTCGTGCATGAAACACACCAGAGCTCTCTGCAATGGCAAGAGCACTCTGGCTGTCACAGCGCAAAAGGACGCAAGGCACAGACTTAGGCAACTCACGGAAGAAATGTTGTAGCCACACCGCCTCAGCATCCCTAGCCCCCTTGGTAACATACTCCGCCTCCGATGAGCTATGTGAGACATAACCCTGCTTGCTAGTGAGCCAGGACACAACAGTGCCACCCAGCAGGAACACGTAGCCTGTCCGACTGTGCGCATCAAGACTCCATGCATAGTCACTGTCTGAGTAGTCGTCGACTACCACCAAATACTGTCATTGAAAGTAGAGTCCAAGGTACAGTGTGGAGACCACGTACCGCACCACTCTCTTAGTTGCATGAGGGGTTCTTGCCCGAGGACACTCTCAAAACTATGCAAGGAGGTTGACGGCAAAGGCAATGTCGGGTCGTGTGGTAGTGGCCAAGTACATCAAAGAGCCAATCAGGTGCAAGTATAGGGTCACTTCCACTCTCCCCCAACTGTGCTTGATCATCCACCTTCAGAGCATTTTTCCCGTTAAGTGTGATGTGGGTGGAGGCTATGGGAATTGCACCAAGGAGGTTAGCAAACCGCTTCCCCACAACCTTGGCATAACGTGCTTGATGCAACAAGAGTGTCCCCCGGTGACGATCACGCACGATCTCCATCCCGAGAAACACAACTGCTGGACAAAGGTCCTTTATCCTGTAGGCAGCCTGAAGGATTGCCTTGGCCTCCATCGAAGGATACACAATCAGGAGGTTATCCATGTAGACCACGATAGTAGTGAAGCTCTTAGTTGTTCGTCTGAGAAAGTGGGATGCGTTAACGTCATTGTGCACGTAACCAGCACGGGTTAGTGTGCCACTATTCTCCAAGTTCCTGTACCTGGGTGACTGTTCAAGCCGTACAAGGCCTTGTGTAAGCGCCAGACCTTGACACTGACCTTGAATCCAAGAGCCTGGACCATGTAGATTTCTTCCTCTAAGGTCCCATGGAGGAACGCGTTATTCACATCCATCTGGTGCAACTCCCAGTCGTGGTGAGCAACAACCCAGAACAGAGCGCGAGCAGTGGTCTTGCGGCCAATGGGTGCAAATGTGTCATTGAAATCTACACCCTCAACCTGCAAGAATCCCTTGGCCTTCAAGCAAGCCTTGCAACCATGATGTGTGCCATGAAGCTTCACCTTCTTGAAAAAGGCTCACTTGGCCTGTACAACCTTTTGCCCAGACGGGAGGTCGACAAGCGCACAAACACCGTGCTCACGGATGGCTCTCAGCTCATCCTCACAAGCAACGCACCACAAGTATGCATCCCGAGCTGAGAGTGCCTCCTTCAATGTGCCTGGATTAGGCGTCACTGAGGGAGAGCTCCGAGTGGCTAAGTCACATGCCTCCGGACTCGGTCTGACTAGGACAAGGTCGGTTGAAGCATCACAAACA
Organism: Penium margaritaceum; assembly: GCA_023375785.1. NCBI lineage: Eukaryota > Viridiplantae > Streptophyta > Zygnematophyceae > Desmidiales > Peniaceae > Penium > Penium margaritaceum. The sequence goes on from SZWC01005559.1 coordinate 94,329, forward strand.
ATCAAGAACTCTTAAGATGCCATTTCGTGGCCAAAAGGACATGCTGGATGCACCTCAGTACAGTCTGCCTGGACACTCAAGCCAAGGGCCTTTGTTCCAGGCCTGCCACTCTGAAGATTATGAGTCGGGAGTCTAGGCGCTGAGTCAGTAGTCCGCTGCGCCCTAGAAGCCAATTATTAGATACGACCACCAGGCTCGCGGGAGTACACGAATGCTGAGGCGCTCACCTCGAGCTGCGGACAAGGCTACTAGGCCATAGCCGCAAGAGAAATAGGTGCTTCTACGGGAGTGGGAGGGGTCTGGTACCTGTACAGGATCAGGTGTGTCAGAGGGAACGGATGAGGCTACTGGACCCACAGCCACGATGGCCGTATTGTCAGCAGCCGGAGACTGGACTGCAGGTGAGGAGGCCAGAACGGACCCATCCGTAGGACTAGAGTCCCTCATGCTCTGGGAGGCCACTCAAGTAAGAACGTGGTCGTCAACCAATGATAGATTGCTAGACAAGTCACGGTATGTGAGAGCCTTAAAAAGAGAGCATCTCAAGACTCAACAATGCGATGGCGAGTAGGATCCCAAAAGCACCAGTCCAGTATGTTTAGGGTGTGAGAAGACTGACAATCAACCATCACAAGCCACAGGCGGACCGCCAGCGTAGCATCGCTCTAGTGGCGGAGGCTATAGATCCACCGCATCTGGGTGAAGTCATCGATCAGGGTGAGAACATCTCGACCTCGACTAAGAGAGGACCAAGAAGGTCTGAGTGGACCAACTCGAGTGGGCATTGTGCCCAGGAGGAGGGTAAGAAGAGCGATGCATCTTACCCTGGGCGCAAAAAAGACAATCGGTCTCAGATGTCTTCTCAACGGAAGCCGCATCAAGACCGAGGACTGGCTGAGTTTGAATGAGCCTGGACAAACTATTTGAGCTCACATAGTAGAGGTGATGATGTTACAAGCGCTGATGCTCTGGGGAGAGAATACTAGTGACAAACACATGCACAAAAGAGAGAGGGGGAGAAGAAACAGNATCGATCAGGGTGAGAACATCTCGACCTCGACTAAGAGAGGACCAAGAAGGTCTGAGTGGACCAACTCGAGTGGGCATTGTGCCCAGGAGGAGGGTAAGAAGAGCGATGCATCTTACCCTGGGCGCAAAAAAGACAATCGGTCTCAGATGTCTTCTCAACGGAAGCCGCATCAAGACCGAGGACTGGCTGAGTTTGAATGAGCCTGGACAAACTATTTGAGCTCACATAGTAGAGGTGATGATGTTACAAGCGCTGATGCTCTGGGGAGAGAATACTAGTGACAAACACATGCACAAAAGAGAGAGGGGGAGAAGAAACAGAGGGAATGAAAAAGACAAATGATAGAGGTCATCAACAACAGAGGCACGAAGCACGATGGCAGATGTGTCAAGAGCAATCACTGTGGCATAGTCGCCAGAGTGCTCAACAGTGAGACCCATCCTGGTGCATGCACGAACAGAGAGCAGGCTGAGCTCAAAAGCAAGGACAAAGAGCACATCGAAAATGTATAAGAGGCCAGACGGAACATCAAACCACACAAATCCAAGTTCCTACACAGGAAACGATTGACCAGATCCTGTGTGAATGGACCAAACGGACGCAACATGACCAAGCACAAGGAAGTCATTACGACGACATGTCATGTGATGGGTGGCACCATCGTCAATGATCTGTGTGACAATCGGCTCACGACCAGTCTTCAACACTAAGCAACATGCCATACAACACTCTGCCTCTATTGGATGCGTAGCAGAGGACTCACGGCAATGACGAACAGCACGGATGTGTGTGTCGTCAAGCCAGTCAGTACCGTCAGGTCCATCCTCATCGCAAGCCAACTAAGCTCCACCACAAGCATCATGACATGCAACAGACGTAGTAAGACAAGCCATATTGGGACCACTTGGGTGTGACAACACACTCGCACCTCCATAAGTACAAAGCGCCAATAGCTGACGAAGCTCTGGGATCATGCAATTCCGAGGGTCCATATCACCACTGCGGCCTAGGGAAACGGATGCATTTGCTACAGGCATGGTTGCGGCACGTCCCGTTTGTGTGTCAATAAAGGAAATCCACTGCGTGTGTGCCGCTTGAAGACAACGCATGATATGAGTCCAGTCAAGAGGCTGCTCTCACTTTGTGTCACGATGAGCGTCTCCATAGTTGTAGTAGTAGACAGAACATCCACTGCCCATACTCACTGGCTGCTATTGCTGTCCCTTCCCACATCGCTTCTTCTCCTTCTTCCACTGTGTGGCCACTACAACGTCCTGATCGTGGCCACTCAGGGTAGAGGAGGAGGAGGAGGAAGTGGTGGAGGTGGGACTGGTGTACTAGAGCAGAGGCGTAGGAGGAGTTGCAGTCATTACTCTAACAAGTGGACTTTGCTCATGGGTGATGGCAGCCTCATGAGCCGATGTGGCTTGGAGGAAGTAGCGATGGGTCCAAGGAAGCAGTTGTAGTGTCTCTGACAATTTAGAGAGAGCTACACGGTCGAAGCCCGTAAAGAGCTTCATGTGGTCCAAGTGCACCCCCATCATGATGGTGTCGAGTGCCCACTAGTGCATCCGGCCACCGGTCCCAAGGTGCATGTAAACAAGCATCGTGTGCCTCTAGTAGTCAGCTGCAAGCTTTGTAGTACCTTGACGGAGGGAGTGAAAGTCATGTAGTTGGACCACCCTCGTGGCATGGGTCTGGGCAACGAGAAGTGTTAGGGCCAGCTCCCAGCTTTGGCACGAATCTGCTTCAGTCGTTGTTGCGATCTCACCCAAGAAGGGGCGGAAGTTGACCACAGTCTCCTGCGACATGGCGTAGAGAAGAATGTGTATCGTTATCGATGCTTTCTGGACCTGGTGAGCGTTGTGAGTCTGGTACTGGCTATGGCAGTAAAACCAGACAGCTTCAATAATGTCCGGCAACTGAAACAAGGTCTGCTAGAAATCAAAGCCCTCGTCGGTATCGTAATGGGGTGGAGGTGTCTCAAAGTCCCTCAGTTGCCGCTCCGTAGGGAGGGCGACCTCAGGCTCATGAGATGGTGGACGAGGTACAGGGAGACCACCAATGAGAGAATTTCCACCAAAAGTGAACGTTGCAGAATGACGTGCTTGATCCTGACGGTAAGAAGGTGGCGAAGTGAGAGGCTCTGACCCTAGACGTAGCTCACGAATGCTCCGGATCTCGTCCTCACGTGTGTCAGCCTACATCTCCTCCTCCTGTGATGAGGGGTGCAGAGGCCGCAACGCTGTGTAGGGCGTAGACTGCTGGATGGATGGTGCAGCTTCAGTAGACCCTCCTAGTGGCTGTTGTGAGGCCCCCGAACAACCCCGTAGTAACATAGCACTCTCCTACAACGCTTCACTCTACCGTTGCTACTACTGGCATATCTCATCGTACATCCGACGAATCTCATCGATTGCAAGTGACTGAAACCGTGGACTCATGATGTCAGAAGAGGAGGAGGAGGAGGGGTCTCCCAGCCCTTTGCCCTTGTCATCCATTGGCACCATCATAGTGCTCACAATGGGGCTAAAAGTAAAAAATGCTTTGATTAAGGAACTAACAGTGTCTGTCGAGGAGTTGAAATGTTGCAAATAAATGATTTTCTGACCCTGAAATTGCTCATGTCAGCACAACCGATGATGACATTAGCATCTTTTACGCTAGCTAAAAAAGCTAGTGGTTTTTACACTAGCGTATTTTATGTGATTGGTTTGTTTTATCTTTTTGTTCTTTAGTCACGCGGATCTCGCGTGACCAATGGGGTGGACCGCGGTATCCTCTGCTCGTGGCTGTACAAGGGCTGCGCAGGCTTGTACAGTGCTACACAGGCTTGGGCAGTGTTGTGTAGTTTTTGCATAGCTACGTTGTAGTGGTGCACAACAGATTTGCTGTGTAATAGCAGTGTTGCACAAGCCCGCTGTTGCTGCTGCTGCGGTGGGTCTGGTGCAGTTGCGGTCGTCACGACTGTTGTTGCGCTATTGTAGGTGCTGTCACTGTTACAATACTGCTTCTGCTGCTACGTTGCTAAAGCTAGTTGCTGCTGCTCATGCCGCCGTTGCTACAAGCTACTGCCGCTGTTGCACGTTGCCTCTGCTTGGAGCCGGCACCGTGAGCTGCTACTGCAAGCTCCTTCTCCTCCTTTTTATTGTGTACAGGTTGGTAGCCAGACATGGCTGCCACCCGGTGCTACTGCTATTGCTTGACATGGCAACTGGAGCTTGTTACTGCTGCAGCTCCTCTTGCTATGGTGGTGGCGATTGCGTGGTGACGTCACTGCTCCTAATGCCGGCTACGACGGGTCCCCGGATACGTTGGTTGCGGTACCTCTCATTGTTTCTGCCGGTGTTGCATCTCTACGGCGCAACTCAGCAAGAGGGGTCTCGCAGCTTTGATACCATGAGAAATTGCTAGGATGCTTCCTAACCTTGCTACTGCTGACGTGGGGACACTGTCCGGTGAGCTAGCGCACTAGCAAGCAAGTAGGTACAAGAAACAACAAGGGTCAGGCTAGGGAGTCGCGCAAAGTCTCATGAGCTCCAATAGCTTAGTAATGTAGAGAGAAATGAAAACTGAAAAGTGCATAGCATGAATGCCTGCCGCGATGCATGACGGGTGATGCATGCGGCGGTGTCAGTTTGTCCAAAAACCGGCCCAAAACCACTGTTTTGGTCGTGATTCTGTGCACAGGTATCCAAACGTAATACCATCTGAACCTAGAGATGTAGAATCTCGAGCCAGATGCTATGATAGGTCATGTACACAGGTTTGTCATTGACCAGTGGACAGACAATGCAAAACATGCAAATTGGGCTCAAAAGCCAGTCCACTGAGAAAACTCTAGCGATTACAAAAAAATGCGGAGCATCCCAGCAAACACCCGGGATGTCGCGGTAGCTGTCTGGCAGCTGTTGGTGGGTGGAGCCACCACCCGTCAGTGCTCCGGCGTCAGCTGGGTCGGCATCAGGGATCTGCACAAGCATGGACACGGCCGAGTGGTCACAATAAGCTGGACAAACTGATGCGGACGACTCACATCACAAGAGCCTTGACCTTAGGATTCTTATGTCGTTCGGCCGCGGGCATTTCGTGTCACTCCGCACTTGGCCACGGTCTAGAGTAAACGGCGCCGACAGGCAAACCGCCGACCGCCCTTGGTATTTCAACCAAGGTAGAGATCACCCACGGAGTGGTGTTTCCACACTGAAAGGTTCACTTAGCTTGTCCCAACCGTGGCCGGAGAGTGTTCCAAACTCTCACCCAACTGGCAATGCTACACACCAAAGTGTGCACTTGCACTTGTTCTTTACCCTCTTTCTTGGTGGCCAACAAGGGATTAGTTTTCTCCCAAGTCTCAAGAGTAAGAGATGATGTATTATCACATGCAAATGACAGGCCTTATATAGTCTCTGGTCAGTGCTCCCAGTGGCTCCTTGGAGGGGGCCTCCCCCCAAGGCCACCCTAGACAATGTCATCAGCTTTGATGACATGGCACCCTCTGTGACCGCCAAGTGGCGCTTGATCCACCTTGGACCTTAGAGGCTTCTAGGAAGCTTCCTTGGCCCTTTCTAGTCACAAAGAAAAGTTGGTCCTGGCGGGATTTGACCCCGGACCTCTCGCTTGTGAGATGGCGCCTTCACCCACTAGGCTGTAGGAAGTTGTCCTAAGGAGCATGCACCAGGTAGACTACCAAGAGTAGACCAAGGGGACTTACTCCACAAGGGTGAGCAGTGCATGCCTTGTCTCTCTCAGCCTCTCTTGCATGTCGCTGGGGGACTTGCGCTACAAGCGCAGTGCATACCCAGTCTAAATCTTCCGCTGATTGGACCAGGGGCATACACAGAACATAACA
>SZWC01005559.1:105824-133513 GCA_023375785.1 Penium margaritaceum
TATTATCACATGCAAATGACAGGCCTTATATAGTCTCTGGTCAGTGCTCCCAGTGGCTCCTTGGAGGGGGCCTCCCCCCAAGGCCACCCTAGACAATGTCATCAGCTTTGATGACATGGCACCCTCTGTGACCGCCAAGTGGCGCTTGATCCACCTTGGACCTTAGAGGCTTCTAGGAAGCTTCCTTGGCCCTTTCTAGTCACAAAGAAAAGTTGGTCCTGGCGGGATTTGACCCCGGACCTCTCGCTTGTGAGATGGCGCCTTCACCCACTAGGCTGTAGGAAGTTGTCCTAAGGAGCATGCACCAGGTAGACTACCAAGAGTAGACCAAGGGGACTTACTCCACAAGGGTGAGCAGTGCATGCCTTGTCTCTCTCAGCCTCTCTTGCATGTCGCTGGGGGACTTGCGCTACAAGCGCAGTGCATACCCAGTCTAAATCTTCCGCTGATTGGACCAGGGGCATACACAGAACATAATATTTCGGCCACCTGCCCCAACCCCCAGTTTTCCATTTCTCAAGGATCCAACTTCTTCAACCACTTTCCAGAAAGGGTCGTCAGAAGAGTCACAAACTGTATTGATGTTTCAATGCTGGTTTTAGTTATCGAAGGTTCCAAACTTTCACAAAACTACGCCTTGATATTCTCAAAGTCCCTCAACTTATGAGCGAAGCTTCTTGAAACAACCACTCGTGAAACAACGTCGCACGTGCTGCACAGCTCAAACTCCGAAGACCCTATATATGCTACATTATGAATCTCGTCATTGTACACATACGCTTGACGTGTTTGACACTAGTCATCGAAGTACACTTATCAATGAATACGAATCATCCATTTTTCCAATTCCTAAAACCGTCTTTTGCCCTGTACCTCATCCTTATGGAGCAGCCGCGTTCCGCCTGGCATAACACTTGGTTTCAGAGAGCAACAATGCTGGAGGGGCAGCTGACACATCAAGTACATGGGAACAACCTTGCACCTGTGTACAGCGCATCTTTATTGTCCCAAAGTTTGCAGGCATCAGGAGGACAATGCTTAGCAGAGTGAGAGCACCTGCCAACGTACTACATTAATCGGCAAAGACTTTGGTGATGGAGGATCCTCAGCACGCCAACAACAATGCGATCGAGGTGAATAGGGTGGCATTGACAACTCTTGCGGCGAGTAGTGCAGCATTGACAACCCCAATGGCCAACTTGGGGACAGACCCCTCGGGCTCAATGAACCCTTCTCCCCCACTAATGCCTACGAGGACAACACCTGTCATGATGGGATTCACCAGTTGATAGGCTTGCATCAGCAAAGACTCATAAGAGAAGTTGGCGGGATTGGAGAGCCTACACACCGATCTCCTTGAACAGTTGAACGCAACCATGGAGCAGTTACAGATTTCACGCGCACGAGAAGCAGTTCTCACTGAGAGGAATCTTCAACTCTCGAGTGAATCTCACATATGACCATTGCCCCTTGAATTGTTCAATCCTACGAACTCTTAAGCACCCATAGTTGGGATGTGGCTGATGATTTTGGGGGTGTCCTTCACTGCTACTAGAGTGAAGAAGGACAAAAGTAAACTTGACCTTGCGGCCCCGCTTTTGTGTGGCACAACTTTAAGTTTGTGGTCTGATCCAAAGACCATTCAATGGGAGCAGGAGACCGGCAGAGCTCAATCAACGACTCACGCGATTGCTCTCACATCGTCAAACGTGGGCGGTCTACATCTCGAGCAGATCAATGTAATGTGGCACGATTCTCAAACTCCACCAGAAAACTGGATGGACTTCCTGTGCGCCGCACTCGCACGCTTTAGAAAAATGAAGACAAGTCTGACGCATGCTAACGTCCCCAATGCGAGCGTGAGCAATCTCGCGTGGCGGAGTACACGAGGCATTTTTACGAAATCATACGCGACTTGACCTTGTCCCTTGCAAATGCGACATCCGGTGAGCAATTGCCATATTCAGCATCTAGGAAGACCTTTCACAAACAATTGCAGTAGCTGATTGCATTGTCAGTGCCGACTACTACACTCAAACGAAAGAATCCCATGACTGGCGACTCTAAAGCCATAATTGTTATCATGGAGGGGGTAAGTCACAGTTAACAACATATTGTCTCTGATGGAGATTGACGCTGTTCATTGGCGCGATCAATGGATGTGCTTGAACCACACAAAACCGGGACACATCTTGTGTTACTGTTGGAAATGACAACAGGCAAAAAGGGGGGGGGGGGGGGGGGGGGGAGTGGCAAAGAAGATTTGATGATTCAGGCAACAACGAATGATAGGAGTATACAATTGAGATCTTCTCAAAGCATGCATCTCAAATCATGCATAAAAAAACAATGTATATGAAAGCATGTGGAAGCATGCATCTAAAAGCATGCATCTTAAAGCAGGCATCTGAAGGCATGCATCTCAAAGAATGCATCTCAAAGCATGCATGTAAAAGCATGCATAAAAAAAAGAGAATGCAAATGAAAGCATGTGGAAGCATGCATCTCAAATCATGCATCTGAAAGCATGCATCTAGAACAAAGAAGAATGTGTATCAAAGCATGCATTCTTAAAGCATGTGGAAGCATGCATCTCAAAGCATGCATCTTAAGTTATGCATGTAAAATAAAGAAAAATGTGCATGAAAGCATGTATTCTAAAAGAATGCATCTGAAGGCATGCATCCAAAAGAATGAATGTTTATGAAAGCATCTGGAAGCATGCATCTCAAAGAATGCATCTCAAAGCATGCATCTTAAAGCATGCATCTCAAAGCATGCATCTCAGAGCATGCATCTCAAAGCATGCATCTAAATGCATGCATATAAAAGCATGCATATAAAAAAATGTATATGAAAGCATGTGGAAGCATGCATCTCAAAGAATGCATGTAAAAGAATGAATGTATATGAAAGCATCTGGAAGAATTCATCTCAAAGCATGCATCTTAAATCATGCATCTAAAATAAAGAAGAATGTGTATAAAAACATGCATCCGTAAAGAATGCATCTCAAGGCATGTATCTAAAAGCATGCATCCAAATGAATGAATGTATGTGAAAGCATCTGGAAGCATGCATCTCAAAGCATGCATCTTGAAGCATGCATCTGAAGTAAAGAAGAATGTGTATCAAAGCATGCATTCTTAAAGCATTCATGTAAAGGCATGCATCTCAAAGCATGCATCCAAAAGAATTAATGTATATGAAGGTGTCTGGAAGCATGCGTCTAAAAGCATTCATCTCAAAGCATGCATCCCAAGACATGCATTAAGAAAAAACAAAATGTACATGAAAGCATGTGGAAGCATGCATCTCAAAGAATGCATCTTAAAGCATGCATCTTAGGGCATGCATCTCAAAGCATGCATCTAAAAGCATGCATAAAAAAATGAGAATGTACATGAAAGCATGTGGAAGCATGCATCTCAAAGCATGCTTCTTGAAGAATGCATCTAAAATAAAGAAGAATGTGTATCAAAGCATGCATTCTTAAAGCATGTGGAAGCATGCATCTGAAATCATGCATCTGAAATCATGCATGTTAAATAATGAAGAATGTCTATGAAAGCATGCATTCTTAAAGAATGCATCTTAAGGAATGTATCTCAAAGCATGCATCAAAAAGAATGATTGTATATGAAAGCATCTGAAAGCACGCATCTCAGAGCATGCATCTCAAAGCATGCATCTTAAAGCATGCATTTAGAAAATTTATATGTATATGAAAGCATGTGGAATCATGCATCTCAAAGCATGCATCTTGAAGCATGCATCTTAAGGCATGCATCTCAAAGCATGCATCGAAAAGAATGCATCTCAAAGCATGCATATCAAAGCATGCATCTCAAAGCATGCATCTCAAAGCATGCATCTCAAGCCATGCATCTCAAGGCATGCATCTAAAAGAAGGGATAAGAAAGCATGTGGAAGCATACATCTCAAAGCATGCATCCTGGGTCCAATCCCCAGGCAATTCTCGGTGCAGTTGGAGCCACCTTAGCCTAGTCCGCGACGACAAGGGGCTAAAGAAGGTACAACAAATGGTCCATCATTCACGTGCCAGTGTCCAGGAATCTGCCGTGTTATCGGCCTGCCTGGCTGTCAATGCCGACTGCCAGGCAGGCCGACTTTCTTCCGTGGCCTGTGCTACTTCGCAAAGGAAGAGATGCACACGTGTCCCTTTGCTGTGGCATGAAAAATGGACGACAGCCCCGCAAACACTCGGTGTCGGCAGAAAGTTGGACATTAGTAGGGCTTCGGTAGTCATAAAGGTCGTCTTGTCGTTGAACGACTGCCTGACTGAGATTGCGTGCTTCCATCGACATTCTTGGTAGGAAGCATGCTCTTTTCGGTAATGCGTAGTCCTGAAAATACAGCATGTCCCTCGCTGACGATTTTCTTTTGCTCACTCGTACAGCTTGTGATCTTTGTGCACCAAAGCAGATAGGGGTTATTTAACTTTACGCACAACGCGGAATTGCGTAATGCCCAAGCCGGCTTGCTGCATCAATTGGTTCTTCACATCGGTTCGACGGTCAAAATGGACAACTTGACCAGTACTGACTGTCGTACTGCACAGGTTTGCCGAGTTCGTGTGCTCGCTTTGCACACCATCGTAATGTCAACGTGGACATCACCACACAATGTTGAGAACTGTTCTGACAGTATCTTGGGTTCATTCCCAACCGGACAGGTTTGCCGAATTCTTCCTTTTTCCAGGTTCCAGCGGGACATCAAACCCAGCTGTGTGGCGGATTGAAAACCAAACACAGCCAAATGTGGGAGCCCATTGTCGAATTTCCTGGGAGCGTACTTGAGATCATGGTTGCTGGCTGGTCTTTGTAACCAGCAGTGACAACGGACACAAATCCCCATACCGAATGTCGAACCAAGCATTATTTCCTACATCCGCCAACAACCTACCATGCTAGTGCGGTGTGCACCGGACCGCAACATACTCGCGGTGCGCACTGCACCGTGACGGTGGTGTTGTGCGCTCCCTACCGAAACATCGGTGTTGCACCACATGATTACAACGGTGTTGGCTGCAACTTATTTGTGCGCACCACCAGCTTCAACGGCGACATTAGCTCGTGCACGAGAAGCACCAACAGGTCTATCGGCCTGACCAGCGCATTCGCAGGGGGGAAATTGGTTCAGCTGGAAGCTGCTGCTGCAACCATCCGCAAAGCCAATGGCAAATTTGGAAGCCTTCACATCAGTATTCGGCACTTCAATATGACCACATGCCTAACAACCGTGAACACCAGGGAACCGACTGGGCCCCCCGTTCCCGATGCCGCATCATCAGACAACGGCCACGTAGTCCCACACCTGACGTACCTAGGCGGTTTCCTGTCGATAATGACCTTCTCCAGAACAATGCAAGAAGCCTGAACGTTTTGGTGCCACATATGCCAACAGGTTGTGAAAAACTCACAGCTCCCACACTCGTGAAGCAGTACGATGAGGAGCGGAATCGGTTTCCACCACCATCACATCGCTGCGGCAGGTGGAACAATGATGAAGACGAAGTACAAGACGCGATTGGTTGTGGGGGTACGTGGATTTGTGCACAACGGAAGTGCAATGGGAGACACTCCACCACCAAAAGAGATCGTGATGGACCAGGAAAGTTTGATAGCGAGGCGGGGCCCATCCGATGGTACTGTGCACGGTACGTTCCTCCACCTCGGATTGCCCATGCTATTGCGCAATCATGTCATAGCTTTCCTGGCACTTTGTACCCTGTCTTCAGGTGCGTTGTTACTGAGCTTGGCGTGTACGAATTTGAGAGTCTCTTCAGCTACGATTCTAGGCTGGACGCAGTGAGAGGCTGTCAACATCTCCCCTCGCTGTCAGCCGAATCCATCACAAGGCATGTCCGTGGTGTTTTCCGGAGCCAAACGGGACCATCCGCGTACGACACAGAATAGATGTTCCTGGTGCAGAATCCATGGCACGGTATCCATCAGCACGTGGCAGGAGATGAGGCAGGCAACGGTGATGCAAGTGACAGACTGCATGATGCAGATGGAATCACTAATCCATCGAGCCCACGACACAGGTCGGCGGGCAGCCGGGCGGCGAGTAGGCACAGCCACGCTGGTTCCTTCAATTTGAAAGATGAGGTTGCCGTGGTAATCTCGTATGCCCAGCAAGTAATCGGGATGTGTACGTCATTCATGTGTTCTCCCATTCCCTGAAAGAACATGGCATTGTAAAGGAATCATTATTATGACCTTAGTGCATGCCAGGACCGACATCTACTTCGGGTACGCTTCTTCCACAAGCGGCCGAACTACGTCTTTGAAAAAAGTCACCTTCTGCCGGGACGGAAAGCGAAGGTCAACACTGCAAACCAGGCCAGTCCATGGGCTGAATGGTTGTTTGAGTTCCAAAGTCAGCTTGACAACGCTGAGGCCCACAACTTTGTGCTGTGCATTGGGGATCACACTGCATTGCTCCCAGACTTTGACCACAACGCAGGGGTGGCGCTCCTTTCTTGTCTGCCAGTACCCAGACCACCCATGCAGTTTGCACCACCTGTGCACGTCTGGCGCAATTGGGCTGGTGTACCGTCATGCACTTGCAGTACCTCCCAAAATTGTCATGATTGTGTTCACATGCAGTGGGCATGCGCCCACCTACAGACCCCTCCTAGTAATGCATGTTTGAATCGATCTCATGTGGTGCCTGTCACGATATCTCAAAATGACAGCCCATGCTTTTCTATCCTTGACACGTTTGCCTCTCGCAAGGGTGAGCATTTTTGGGGGTGGGCTCTTATGGAGGGTGACGTTCGAGGCCAATTCCGGTGTTCATGTGACAACGCTGCTGGGACGTGTGAGAGGCATCTTGGCATGTTGAAAATTAATCTGGAAAGTACACTTGGATGGTTCATCCCGGCAGACACAGGCACTGTAGAAGCGTCCATGGATTCGAGGAGCGTGAGCCATTTCTCGGTGTGCGCGTCCTGTGCACCAGGCAGTGTGTCCCCATGTGTGGACGATGGGCACGAGGACACTACTTGGGTTGTGTCCAAAATGAAGGATGTCAAATCTTTCAGGCCGATTGATGTACACACCAGTTTCCACCCAACCCGACCACAAGAAGGAGGTCCTGCTGTTCAACTGGCCAACAGAGTCTTTGCACCTGGATTCAATTTGATGGCTCCAGTTCCCCGTGACGCGAGATGTCCATGTCAGAATGTGTGGACTGAGGTACGGAGTCACAATGTAGCATGGATGGCGCATGTAGCTACAGTACTCATGCTATACAATTATGTGTTGACCACCGTGAACACTAACCATGGAGGGCCAACGTGAGATCACGTTCTATGGTCATTACTATTGTGTAGCGACGGTAAACGACTCCAAGCTTCACACTATTCCTGCTCCCTTCGTGTATTTCCCTACATCTCACTGTGTTTTACCTGTTGCAGGTACCTGTCCAATTTTGGACTGCAACATGTGTGTGCACGTTGTTTCCAGACGGAAAGGAAAATGGCCTGTTTATTCTCACCAACACCTCTGCGTTCACGCACAAAACAATGCTCTGGTTTTTGGCTGAGGCATGCAATGGCAACTCAGTCGCAGCAATGCATGCGACCCTCAAGACTTTCTCTATGTGGACCAGACCCCTGAAATTTGATCATCGTAAAACCCTCGCCAAGGCTCTGCAGCAGTTTGTGAGGTTGATCCAAGTGGAAGGATTGGGTACTTGTTGCTCAGAGTGCGGTCCCTATCCACAAATGCTGGTATGTAATGGAACTGCTCTTGTGAACTGCAACGGCTCCAACAACGGTGGCATGCTCTACACACAACCAAGATCAGGCCACAAGATGCCTAGAAGAAGAATGCCAAAATGTCTCGTCACCGACTCAGACGCACGGAAAACGTTAGGGCGCGTTGCACTGCGTCGCCTCAACAACGACTTCTTCACCCGAGGAGACCTTGATTGACCAGCTATAATGGGCTGGATGGTGCAACGAAAGATGAGTGAGAGCAAGCAGGAGCAGCGGGTATGGCAGGTTCAAGGGGGAGAATGTTGAGAAATTGCCCCTCCGCATGCCCAAGCGCGGCGCCGGGAGGCGCTGACGAGCCGCCAGAAAGAGGAAAATCCTTGCCGGCGAATCTAGAGGCTTGAGAATGGCTTGGATCTTAGAATGGATGATTTTAACTTAACGTTGACAAGTTGCTGAATCCGGTGGAAGTTGTTTCACCAGAATCGGACAAGTATCGAGGAAGATATGGCCTTCCAAAAATGGGGCGTGCCCAGCGGCTCTGGGAGTCGGCTGTGACTCGAAATCCGGTGGATAATCAACCGGACTGAGTAACAAAAGTACCATCTGGAGATTTTGCTCCGGAAGGTCTGCCGAGACGTCCGGTGGATAATCCACCGGAGCCTGTAGTGCATTTTGTGACTGATGGACTTAGCCAAGAACTTGGCTTGGCGTCCGAGGCTTAATAGTACGTTTTGTTACTCGGGAAAATTCTGACTGCGGGTCCGCAGACAGGTTTCAAACCTCGTCACACCCCATCACCAAACTTGACCCAAAAGTGGGGGAGGTGCATGGAAACAGTACAGGGGACCCCTACACCACGTGCAATGGGATTTGCGCCTTGGGAAAGGCGCTTCGCACGTGAAAGAAGGCGCCAGGGTGTGTGTGCGCCATGGAGGCGTTAGTCGTTTCTGTGGTGGGTGAGACCTCCGCTTCGGCAAGCAGAACTTGGGCTACACTTGGCCAAATCGTACGTGGTTTTGTGCGTTGGAAAGCTCATGTCTATTCCTATAAATGTTCTGACCATATCCATGTACAAAAACTATTGCGAAATGACGTTATCCTCTTCGCAAAACTGACTGTCTCAAATCCTCTCCACATAGTGTAAGGCGACCAAAAAGCTCACGCTTCATCCCGGAACTTGCCCAAACATGCCGTGCACATGCTGGATGGTCAGAGCCACGTTGGAAAAGAATTTCTAACAAAGGGTTCTGGGCCCACATGGCTAACGGCCGAAAAGTCTTGCACGACTTCCGCGATCAACAAGATGATCAGAGAGGTGACCGCCAAGGTACACGGTGTGCATGCAACGAGCGACAAGAGAGGCCAATGCTGGGCTCTCTGCATGCTCATACGCTGGCGGTACAAGGACGATAGCATGGCATTAGTCCTGCCACATCAAAGAGGTTCGTGGCTGCAGCGGGTCCTTGCGAGAAGGCGGGCAGTGTGAAAATTCACTTCGGTGGCACCGCGCTTCCCCACGTAGCGCTGCAGCTGGCTCGACTGAGCCATGCCATGAACTGCCTGGAGGCAGTGAGATGGAAAGAAATCAGCCATGGTGCTTGTTCCTCTGTTCGATTCGTGAACTCCTACGTCGGATTGCCTCAAACCCTCCGAGGCATCCACATCTGCGTGGAGGAGCGCTTGCACCAGGCCAAGTGGAACGCGCATTGCTTCTGTGAGCATGTCGGCGAGACTACCTGCAGCAGTGAGGCACTCGTGATGGCCCTGCCCAGCGGCAAGGCAATCCTCCACGCATCAACTGGAGTACGGCAAACAGAGCAGCAGACCATGAGAGGGCATGGGGCGGCGTCTTCATCTTCCTACGTTGGCCGCCATCAAGCCGGAGACGGCGACACGGGGAGCGAGACGCATCCAACGGGCACCAATTGTCTTGGTGCCGCGTGGAGGGCCAGACGGCGTGGTGGCATGTTGTGCCACATGTGGGTGACGTGCGCAGCGGAAGTCGTGGACCTTGTCAAGATCTCGGGAGGAGGACATTACACCGGGTCCGCAGTCATCACGCGCCGGGGTCCGCCGCTCCAAAACTGAGGAGCACGGTCGGCCGTCGTCGAGGGCGGCCGGGTGGCATGCGGGAGGCATGCCCGATCTCCACAACTGGCCTAGCCGGAGTAGAGAGGCGAAGCTTGCACTGGAAAGCTGGCTGGAGGAAGCTACGGGACAAGCTGTTGGCAGTGCCAGAGGAAGCGACCCGCAAGCTACCAGAGGAAGCTACTGCAATAGGGCTGCCGCCAAACTGATCCCAAGGGGTATGATGTGGAGAAATGCAACAAAATGGAGGAAGGTACTTGTCCTCACCCAGAAGGAAGCTGTAGGTGGGGAGCTGAAACCATGCTTAAATAATGAAGGCATTTCGAGTCGCAGCTATGATGGGCTGGATGACGCAGCGGAAGATGAGTGAGAGCAAGCAGGAGCACCGTGCATGGCAGGTTCAAGGGGGAGAATGTTGAAAAATTTCCCCTCCGCATGCCCAAGCGAGGCGCCGGGAGGCGCCGACGAGCCGCCAGAAAGAGGAAAATCCGCTCCGGGAGATGTAGCGGCTCAAGGATTTCTTGTATCTTAAAATGAATGATTACTCCTGAAATTTGACAAGGTTCTAAATCTGATGGAAGTTGTTTCACCTGAATCGGACAAGTATGAAGGAAGATATGGCCTTCAAAAATTGGGGTGTGCACAGCGGCTCTGGGAGCTGGCTGCGACTCGAAATCCAGTAGATAATTGACCCGACCGAGTAACAAAAGTAACATCTGGAGATTTTGCTCCGAAAGGTCTGCCGAGGTGTCTGGTGGATGTTCCACCGGATCCTGTAGTGCAGTTTGTGACTGATGGACTTAGCCAAAAACCTGGCTCGGCGTCCGAAACTCAGTAGTACGTTTTGCTACTCGGGGACTTGGTCAAAATTCTGACTGCAGGTCCGCGAACAGGTTTCGAACCTCGTCACACCTCATCACCAAACTCTACCCAAAAGTGGGGGAGGTGCGTGGAAACAGTGCAGACGACCCCAACACCAAGTGCAATGGGATCTATGCCTTGGGAAAGGCGCTTCGCACGTGAAAGAAGGCGCCACGGTGTGTGCGCGCCGTGGAGGCATTAGGCGTTTCTGTGGTGGGTGAAACCTGCACTTCGGCAAGCGTAACTTGTGCTACGCTTGGCCGAATCACGCGCCGTTTTGTGTGTTGGAAAGCTCATGACTAGTGATATAAATGTTCTGATCATATCCATGTACAAAAACTAATGAAAAATGACGTTATCCGCTTCGTAAAATGGATTGTCTCAAATCCTCTCCACATAGCGTGAGGCGACCAGAAAGCTCACGCTTCATCTCCGAACTTGCCCAAACATGCCGTGTGTTGAATATGTTTGCCCCTTGTTCAGTCTTGTATGATGGATCAGGAACGCTCTGCCCCTTGTGGAGGTATGACCCCTGGATTTGATGTAGACTCAACTATGCTCTGTCTCATGTGAGATATGAACTGTGAGTACACCATGTAGGTGAGTGGTTAACTTGGCCATGATGTTGATTTGGCTAAGTGAGAGGTCATGATCTCGATCCTGGCTCCATCACATCTTGGTTTTTATGGAAGCTTCTAAGAAAGAAAGTCCGTAGCTTCTGGGAAGCAACACAGCTGATCAGTCACCTTAGCACAAGGATGCTTTTGTGTCAAGCCCACAGCGCAAGTCTCTCGGTGATGTGGCAGGGTCAAGCCACTTCTCAGGAATGTGCTTTTGAGTTCTAGGACTGGACAGACAACTATAAAAGGACTTGTCTTGCATGTTGATCAATTAACCCTTGCTTGATTCTCTCTTACGTATTGACGACTTGAGCTCTTCTTGAGATGTAATGCTAAGGCGTTATTACTCTTGAAGGTGAAGTTTATGCCTGATAAAGTTTGGGGTGCACGACATATACCTGCAAAGGAAGAAGGTGTAAAAACCTTTGTGAGATTTTCGGTTTCGCGGCTTCTCTGCCGGAGGTGGTTAGCCAACTAGCTAGCAAAGGGTTATGGGCCCACTCCTTTGGTTAGAGAAGTTTCACGCACACAACCGCCAAAGTCACAAGCAGTGAGAGCGCCTTCGCTCTCACCCAACCTCTCTATTTGCAGGTCAATCATCAGCCGGAGGGGAATGCAACACATCTGCACCTTTCTGCCTTGGAAGCTGACATCAGCCTACATCAGCCTACATCAGCCTGCATCTGCTTGCATGGGCCAACGTCAACAGGGCAAGCAGTTGCCTCTTCTCACCAACAGCCTACAACGGCCTCAAACACAGGTGCATCGGCATCAACAACAGGTGCAGCAGCTGTAGCAGTTGTAAGAGTAGGGATGGCAGGGACAGGGGAACCAGGGAATCATTCTCCCATCCTCAGGTTTGATGGAGAGGGGTTTGTGCTCTGGAAGTGGCAGTTTGAGATCATCATGGATGATAGACACTTGCTAGGATATTTCGGAAGTATCCCAGCACCAAAGGAGGAGGGTGCTGACCTTGTGGCATGGGGTCAAGCTCAACAAGAAGGCTCTTGCCGTTCTCGTGTCCTCCATACAACCATCAGTCCCCTCACACATCAGCAATTGTACAGTGGCAGTCGCAGCATACGCCAAACTGGGCAAGGTGTTTCATTCCTCCTCACTTGCTAACTGTCTCTTCATTCTATAGAACCTCATCAGTATGAGGCTTGGTGAAGGGGAGGATGTCTCCGCCTTTATGCAAAAGTTTGAGACGCTCTTGCAACAAGCCAACGACATGGGGTGGGACCTGAAATCCGATATGGAGGCCATGATTTTTCTAATGATGCTGCCGGAGAGCTGGGGTCCCATGATCACAGTGATTGGAGGGTGGACTGAAGAGCAAGTATCCTCCACCAGTGTCTCGGAGTATGTGCGGAACGAAGCTTTGCGTCGCAGCAGTAGTGAAGCGAGCATGGCTGCCTTTTCCTCACAAAGCAGCGGTACCTTCCATAATACCTCCTCCTCTGGATACAAGGGAAACAGTGGCACTGGCAATAGTGGAAGGGGTCCAAAGCGTCAAGGAAACTACCATAACTGTGGTAAGGCTTGACACTGGCCTCGAGAGTGCCGGGCACCCAAGAAGGAGGGAGGAAACGAGGATGAATGGCGAGGGGGAAATGGTGGGAAGGATCCCACAAGCTTGATGGCCGAGTGTGCTTCCAACAAAGGAAGGGCGATACTCAGGCCAGGAGCTTACGGCCTTGACTCGGGCACAAACGAGCACACCACTTATGAGAAGAGAGACTTCATCTCTCTTGCTCCATGCAACAAGAACTTCAGAGTCGCCAACAGCAAGGTTGAGGCAGCTGGGGGGATTGGTGACAAGCTGGTCACAGTGGGTGTCAACGGTGCGGACTCTGACCTCAAGCTAGAGGGGGTAGTCTACTTGCCCTCCTTCACAACCAACCTGCTCTCCGTCTCTAAAATAACTGACCATGGCATGACAGTTGTTTTCACAGAGAAGGAAGCAGTGATAGTCCCTGCCAAGGATATCAACATCTCCTACCCTGCCAAGAAGGTTGTTACACAGGTCCCTCGCGTTGATGGACTCTACGTCTTGCAGACCAAGATGAAAACATCAACGGCTGAATCTTCGGCCGGGAGTGATGATGAGGAGAGCACCGATACAGATTCTGATGACAAAGGACATGTTGGAGCAGCGGAAGCAATGGCAGCGGAAGATTCGCCAACAAAACCAGAAGCAAATGCAGCCACCGGGGCTGTTCATTCTAGCCAGTGCACATCCTCTAAGAACCTGTGGCACAGGCGCTTTGGGCACATGGCTCATCGCACATTGGTACTCATGGATAAACAGGAGCTAGTGCGTGGGATGGAGCTAGGTGATGAGGTATAGGGAGCTGGGATCTTGTGTGAGCCATGCCTTCAAGGCAAGGCCAAGAAGAAACCTTTCAAGCGTAATGGTACGCGTGCTCTCGCACCCCTTGACCTCATCCACTCTGACGTGTGTGGTCCCTTTCGCACACCGTCCAATGGAGGCAGCAGATATTTCCTCATATGCATCGACGACAACAGCCGCAAGGTCTGGATATACTTTCTCAAAAAGAAAAGTGAGGTGAAGGAGAATCTGCAAGCCTTTGTCGCTATGGTCGAGCGACAGAGTGGAAGGAAGGTGAAGGCATTTAGGATGGACAATGTGGGGGAGTACGAAGCCTGCAGGGAGTGGCTCANCAGGAGCTAGTGCGTGGGATGGAGCTAGGTGATGAGGCGGAGGGAGCTGGGATCTTGTGTGAGCCATGCCTTCAAGGCAAGGCCAAGAAGAAACCTTTCAAGCGTAATGGTACGCGTGCTCTCGCACCCCTTGACCTCATCCACTCTGACGTGTGTGGTCCCTTTCGCATACCGTCCAATGGAGGTAGTAGATACTTCCTCACCTGCATCGACGACAACGGCCACAAGGTCTGGATATACTTTCTCAAAAAGAAAAGTGAGGTGAAGGAGAATCTACAAGCCTTTATCGCTATGGTTGAGCGACAGAGTGGAAAGAAGGTGAAGGCATTCAGGACGGACAATGGGGGGAGTACAAATCTTGCAGGGAGTGGCCCAAGACACAGGATATTGAACACCAAAAAACTACTCCCTACTCACCTCAAAGCAACGGCATAGCAGAGAGGATGAATCAGACCCTCCTTGGCATGACAAGGTGCATGCTCTTTGACGCCAAGCTGCCTCCTAGGTTCTGGGCTGAAGCAACACGCACGGCTACGTATCTTGTGAACCTCACACCTGCAGCAGCTCTACGAAGGAGAGGCAAGAACAAGCAGACACAGCAGCTGAAGACACCTCAAGAAGCATGGTCGGGCAGGAAGCCGGATGCCTCCCATCCCAAGGTGTTTGGTTGCACCGGCTTTGCCAAGGTCTAGGCGGGTGAGGGTCCTGGAAAGCTCGATGCAAGAGCACGAAAGTGTATTTTCATTGGCTATGGCACCGCCCACAGAGCTTATAGACTGTGGGACCTAGGAGCTGAGAAGGTCATTCACAGCAAAGACGTGGATTTCCACGAACGTTCAGTGAGTAAGGGAGAGCTTCTTGAACTTGAGGACAGTCCAAAACAGGGAGAGTGGCTCACTTTTCTTGAGGGGGGAGACGAAGCACCAGCACAATGGCATGGGCTGGGTACTACAACAAGGAGAGAAGCTGATGAAGATGACTCGGAGGAATCAGCCTCTGAGTCCAACGTATCTGATCCTCTAGACCATGAGGAGGATACCTCTCCCCCCATCGACGACAGAACAGACCTCCAGCCTCTACATCAACAGCAACAGCCAGCAGGTCCAAGGAGCAGTTCACGTCTAAAAGTTCCTCGGCAGCATTACGACGCAGACAGGGGTGAATGGATAGGCTTCAACTATTCGTCCCCGGTTCAAGAGGAGCCAACGACTGTCGCAGAGGCACTCGCGCGGACTGAAAAAGCTGAGTGGGATGAAGATATTTTTAGTGAACTCAGCTCCATCGAGGAGAATGTGACATGGGTGCTGGTGGACAGACCTGTCGGCGCTCATGTTGTGGGGTCCAAGTGGGTGCTGAAAGAAAAAAAGAAACAAGATGGTAAGATAGACAAGTACAAGGCACGAGTGGTAGCAAAGGGGTTTTCTCAACGGCCTAGCGCAGAGTACGATGAGACCTTTGCTCCCGTTTTGACGTTTGCCTCCATCAGGTCAATGCTCGCCAATGTTGCTACCGAGAACATGGAGGTCCACTAGATGGATGTCAAGACAGCCTTCCTTTACGGAAAACTTGACAAGGAGGTGCTGATGGAGGTTCCAGAGGGGGTTGATGCTCCCGAGGGCAAGGTGTGCAGGTTGGTGAAGGCGCTCTATGGGCTACAACAAGCGCCAAGACTTTGGTACCAAGAGATGGATACATTCATGGCCAAGGAGTCCTTCATGCACTGTGACAACGACCCTAGCATGTACGTGCATGAGAACGACAAAGGGACTATGTTTGTCGCCTTGTACGTCGATGACCTGATTCTGTGCTCTTCTTCAACGAAGCTGCTAGACGATCTCAAGGGGCAGCTGAGTAGGAGGTTCAAGATGAAGGACATGGGTCCTCTTAACTTCTACATAGGCATTGCCATCAAGCGTGACAGAGCCGCAGGTACCATTAGCCTGAACCAGACAAAGTAAATCGACTCCATCCTCAAATGATACGACATGGCAGATTGCAAGCATGTCGGCACACCCATGAACTCAGAGTGCAAGCTCTCCACCTCCATGTCCCCATCCAACAAAGCGGAGAAAACTGACATGCTGGACATCCCATATCAGACTGCAGCGGGCAGTCTGATGTATGCCTTGGTCGCCACCCGGCCAGATATAGCCCATGCTGTTGGGCAGGTGAGCTGGATTGTGGCCAATCCTGGTCCACTGCACTGGCAGGCTGTAAAGCGCATCATGCGCTACCTTAAGGGGACGCGGCATGTGGGACTCCAGTTTGGAGGCATCGTTGGATCCGCGTCACTTCGTCTCATGTGCTACACCGACATTGACTGGGGAGGCAATATCAAAGACAGAAAATTCACCTCCGGCTTTGTGTGTATGCTAAATGAAGGTGCTGTCAGTTGGGCGAGTCGCAAGCGGGAGTGTGTCTCTATGTCAACAGCTGAAGCTGAGTACATTACATTGGCTGAGGTGTGTAAAGAGGTGCAGTGGCTTCGCAGCTTGCTCTCTGAGATGAAGGCACCACAGGGAACAGCGACAATCGTCAAGATTGACAACATGAGCGCGATTGACATGTCCAAGAACCCAGTTCTGTCCAGGCGCACAAAGCACATTGAGATCCGCTACCACTATGCTCGAGACTTGGTCTACAAGTAGACAGTGGAGCTGGAGTATGTCGGCACCAAGCTGAACCGGGCTGACATGCTTACAAAGCCATTGGGCAAGGATCTCCACCAGGCGGGCAGGCAAGGTATCGGCATGGTCAACTCAAGTGATGAAGAATGATGATGGAAACTGAGGCAAGGTGCAAGGGAGAGATTTGTTGAATATGTTTCCCCCTTGTTCAGTCTTGTACGATGGATCAGGAACGCTCTGCCCCTTGTGCAGGTATGACCCCTGGATTTGTTGTAGGGTGACTCATCTATGCTCTGTCTCATGTGAGATATGACCTGTGTGTACACCATGTAGGTGAGTGGTTAACTTGGCCATTTTGTTGATTTGGCCGAGTGAGAGGTCATGAGCTCGATCCTGGCTCCATGCACATCTTGGTTGTTATGGAAGCTTCCAAGAAAGAAAGTCCGTAGCTTCTGGGAAGCAACACGGCTGATCAGTCACCTTAGCACAAGGATGCTTCTGTGTCAAGCCCACAGCGCAAGTCTCTTGGTGATGTGGCAAGGTCAAGCCACTTCTCAGGAATGTGCTTTTGAGTTCTAGGACTAGACAGACAGCTATGAAAGGACTTGTCTTGCATGTTGATCAATTAACCCTTGCTTGATGCTCTCTTGAGTATTGACGACTTGAGCTCTTCTGGAGATGTAATGTTAAGGCGTTGGTACTCTTGAAGGTGAAGTGTATGCCTGATTAAGTTTGGGGTGCACGACACATACCTGCAAAGGGAGAAGGTGTAAAAACCTTTGTGAGATTTTTGGTTTCGCGGCTTCTCTGCTGGAGGTGGTTAGCTCAGTAGCTAACACCGTGCACATGCTAGATGATTAGAGCCATGTTGGAACAGAATTTCCAACATGGATAACCTTCTGCAAAGAGTGGAACTATGTCAAGCACTTGTGCGAGATGTGGTGGTGGAGAAACCAATCCCATCATCGGGTCCCGACGCCCCACGAACGGTACGTCTGAATCACCCGTTTAACAATCACTTGATGCACCATCTATAGATGCAGTAATTTGTCATGGAGTACTAATGCTGGCCATTCCGCATTGCAGTGTTTCGTCATCCAAGAGGAATTCAAGAATCTCATCAATGTGTTTTGTGCTTGGGGAACAGAGATCCTCCTAATAGCAATTGCAGCCAATGAACACATCATCCGAATTCTAGATCATCCAACCGTAATGGACATGGATCGTTGGATGATGCTAGTGGACACAATGCCCATAATTGCGTCGGCAATTGATGCCTGCATGAGGTCAATAGTCGTCCCAAAAAACACGTGTATGATGCCGGAGTTACGGCATGAAGCGAGAGATGCCGTGCACCCCGGCCTCCTTCGTATCCTCCGAAGACTCCGACGCCTGTGAGAGGTGTTGGCTCTAGTGGGTGTGGAGGCACCCTCAAGGATGCCTAGATGCATCAGTGAGATCACTGATGCATGCTACCAGTGTTTGGGACAGCCAATGGACACCTTTGGTGAAGAGTGTGGAGCACAAGAATCACGGATGTGAGTGGGAAGAACACGTCGCATTCAGTAGGACTGAATCGAAACACGTTTTTGTTACTTATCATAGTGAGATGACATCAGATACTTATAGCCTGTGATCTAAGCTTTCCAACACATCCAAGAAAGTCCAAATCGGAGCAGTAGAGCCCCTACTACGGCCGTCGAAGAAACCCTTGGTGGAGCCGCCAACCTTGCCTTGTACGCTAGGCAACGGGAGGCGCTTCGACGATGACCCGTCGAAGCGCCTTTCCTCACCCAAAAGTCAAGGAGAAGTTCACCCTGGTCAAGGAGGTTCTTATGGTTTCCTCATTCATGCCCTTGGTGCATTTGGAGCCCATTGGAGATGAACTCGGATCACTGGCGGTGGATTATCCCGCCACCCATGGCGGGTACCAGATTCCACCTGTCCAACACCCAATTTTCGGGCTAGGCTAACTTTCTGAATACTCACTCAAATTGAGCGATTCAAAGCTCGATCCTGCATTGAAAAATCAAAGAAATCCAAATCTAAATTCAGCTCAGGTGTTCGACTACTTCTCAGTGGTTTAACCAGGGAGTACGATCAACGGCACTCATGGCAAGGGGCACACCATGTCAACAAGAGGAGCATATTGATGCAAGCCATGTCAACCTCTGCACGAATACGGCTCAAGCAATCTCCTTTGCTACCTTACTGCAAGACCAACTCCCCCACCCCCCCCCCGCCCCCTTTTTGAACATCTTGTAGGTGGATCTGCCATATTCACCTTTCATTGCTCCAGAACGAGAGGTTCCGACTGCGTGCTATTCAGATTAGCCTGAACAATGTTTAAGACCATTGTACAAAGGAATAGAGACTCAATATGGGAGAATCATCCATGCATCAGCTGATGCCAAGTGTGGCAGTCAGACCGCCGGGCGAAAGAAGAGGAAGATCACCACCGGGATCTTCACAATGGTATGTCCGCATCTTGTCATCTACCGCTTCTACATTATGTTCAATGGAGAGTCCCCAAACGACATGTTCACCAATCTGTTGACATGGTTCCCCCGTGGAATATTGCTGAAGTATGTCTTCTTCAACAATGCATGCAAACTCCATGTGTACACCCTCAGTTGGGAGCCATGGTTGTCGACTCAGATCCGTCTTCTCTGTGATCGATTCCACTTGGGCTATAAGGATGTTGTGAAACACATGTGCTCAACTGCCTTCAGTCTAGACATGTACTCCCGTCTTTGAGGTAAGCTAAATGACACGTAAATTGATGTGCACTGGTCATGCGATGGACAGTTACATGTGCATTCATGTTGTTGTCATTGTGGTGCAGGTGTCAACACCTCTGCCAATGAGCAAGTCAACCGCTTCATTCTCAAACTCACGGTGCAGAGCTTCACATACACCATCGACAACCTCATGGAGATGTATTGCACTGTAGTTTCATGGTCAAACTTTTAGAAGAACAAGGAGCGTGTAGTGAGGCCTGTTGATGCTCATCTGTATACTGTCAGTGATGACGTTGGTGATGTGGAGGCCAATGATAATGGCGATGGAGAAGCCTCTGATGCCAAGTCGGAAGGAGCAACTGACGAAGATGTTGGAACATGAAACAGACTTGACGAAAACGAAATGTGTTCAAAGACAGGCATGGTTTTTGTTTCATAGATATGCATGCATTTTGCTGAAGTGTGGAGATTCATTGGGACATTAAGAAAAGTGAATTTTCACCTTAAGGGGAAGGGGACAATTCATGGATGTTGTCCAAATCCATCATGCACATGACCATATCGATCATAGACAGTTGATCAACGTATTAAGGTACAGTTCATACAGTCCAAAGAATTGCAACAAGGACTAAGAATTATGATCTTCTTAATCTTCAAATGCATTTGTGTACCCTAGCCCTTGAGGTAAGCTAAATGAACTGATCATCAATGTGCACTAATGTTGCGATGGGGGTAGCTGTCAGGTGAGAGGAATGGAGGTGTCAAAACTTGTGATGATAGTGCAAACGATATTTTTGTCATGAATGCACTATGGGTTTAGGGTTTTGGGATTAGCATTGTGTGCATTCATGTTGTCGACATTGGGCGCAGGTGTCAGATTTGTGACAAAAGTGCAAACAAGAGTTACATGAAAAGTATAACTCTCAGCATTTAGATTCAGTATCTCTAAAGATGAAGCCAAAGCTGAAATGCCTTATGTCTCAATTGATTATTGCTTACTGTCCCCACATTTTCATACCTAGCATATATGAGATGTAAGAGATGTTACTTGTACTACTTCCAATTGGGCAGGGGAAGAGTAATACATCTGTGCAATGCAAGGTAGGCCTGCAAAAAAATCATCACATGTACCTTCATTTGCTTGCTCATGAATTACACTGGTTACCATGCTTTCCTGCTTAGCATAAAACCAACCATGACTTAACAACATGTTTATGACTTATGAGGACAGGCAATGAAATGGCAAAAAAACCCTATCCAAACTGTCAAATGCCTTCTTCACTCCTTGAATCTTGTCGGTACACCAGCACACCAATGTCCTTTCCTCTTAGCTACAGGAGTGAAGATTGTGCCAACCCTGTTTTCTCCACCTTCATCTCCTGTAAGGAAATACAACAGGATGTCGTCGACATCAGTCAGGGCAAGAGCTCAGGCATGCAGTGACTCATATGAACACAAGCATATAGATTATCTACCAGTGACTCACCACTCGGCAGGCGTGGGTGGTGGTGATGGTGGCAGTAAAGGTGGTGGTGATGGTGGGGATGAGGGTGGTGGTGTTGGTGGCGGTGAGAGTGGCGGTGATGGTGGCGGTGAGAGTGGTGGTGATGGTGGCGGTGTGGGTGGTGGTGATGGTGGCAGTAAAGGTGGTGGTGATGGTGGGGATGAGGGTGGTGGTGTTGGTGGCGATGATGAGAGTGGTGGTAGTTGTTGAAGATTTTCTCCTCTGCATGCCCAAGTGCGGCGCCGGGAGGCGCCGACAAGCCGCCAGAGAGAGGAAATTCCTCGTCGTTGGATCTGGCGACTCGAGGATTGCTCGGATCCTAAAATGGAGGATTTCCTCCAAAAGTTAACGATTCGTTGAATCCGGTGGAAGTTGCTTCACCGGAATCGGACTAGTAACAAGGAAGCTATAGGCTTCCAAAGTTGGGGTGTGCGCAGCGGCTCTGGGAGCTGGCCGCGGTTCGACTGCCAGTGAAAAATTGACCGGAACGAGTAACAAAATGCCATCTGGGGATTTTGCTCCGGAAGGACTGCCGAGGCGTCCGGTAGATGATCCGCCGGATTTCAGGATTGTAGTTTTGTTACTTGGGACTTAGCCAAAATCCTGGCTCAGAGTCCGAAACTCAGTAGGATAGTTTGTTACTCGGGGACAGTCAAAATTCCGACTGTAGGTCCGCGAACAGGTTTCAAACCACATCAATCCCCATCACCAAAGACGATGATGAACTCATCGAAACAGACCCCAAAGGCGCGAGGGGCACCACCGCTACACGTAGGGACATCTGCGCCTCCAGAATGGCGTTTTGGATGGGTCCTTGATGTATGAGGGCGCCTCGGCGGGCGACGTGGTGCGCGCTGCCGACTGAGCGGCTGATTTGGGATGTGGCGCTTTGGGTGACGTAGCGGGAGCTACGGTGATCCGAATCACGTACGGTTTGGTGCGTTGGACAGCTCATGACTAGCCCTACAAATGTTCAGATCATGTCTATGTTAAAAAAATAATGCAAATTCGTGTTCTTCCCTTCGCAAAAGTGAATGTCTCGCATTTGTCGTCAACTGCCAGAAGCATAGTGTGAGGCGACCAGAAAGCTCACGCTCAGACTCAGAACACCTGAACAAAAGAATCCGTGAACGTAGAATACCCGTCGGGGCACGTTGGAACTGCAACCCAGTTTCCGACATGTATACTCTTGGGGGAAGCTACTCGATAACATCCCACTGGCCTGCATCAGGGCATCTCGGATTCTCAGAAAAAGGACACAAAGATGCAATGCATTCCGTGCAACAAATATATTGAAATAACGGTGCTATACCTACCTTGACCTGAAGTTGTTGCCGGCTCAATTTGGCAGCTTGAGCGCTTTGCACATCTGCAACCGCAATCACTAAAGCCATCAGTTGTTGGAAATGCTGTGGAATTCTCTTGAAACATTTGGAATTCAATTGCCTTCTGATCCATGTTATCGCTTGACAATGGCTTCAACGTCCAGACAGAAAGTCTGGCTGAGACCATGGAGGTCCTTCAGGCTCTTTGTAACTTTGAGATATGCCGATCGAGGATGAGGAGAGGCAGCTCCTTCTTCCTATCCACGCACTCGTTGAGCTAGCTGACGCTTCAACCAATCAATCTTGTTTTGCAAATCGTCTATGACTTGGGGATTTACCTGCAAGGGAGAGCCTAAGATCAGTATGCTTGAAATTGATAGAACTTACATGTATGTTGTCACGACCACAAACTTGCTTAACTGACCTGGACTGGGCTTTGTGCGACGGTTCGAGTGTTTGCATGTCCAAGTACATCAGCCACTTCTTCTTTCTGGCAGCCGTTCTTGTGACTAGCACCGGCATTGCCGTCAGCAGCAGCGGCCGTTGTGGCATGCTCGGCAGATGCGCGAGTTGGAGCCGCCTCGTCCACAGTCCCGTTCGCCGCAGTCCCGTCAATCACGGCAGTATGGGCAGCTGCCTCCATTGCGGCATTCGCAGCAATTATGTCATTCGCTGCAGTTGCGCCAGGAGTTGCGCTCATCGTGGCAGTCTTGGCAGTAGCGGCCGTCGCGGCTGTCTTGGCAGTTGAGGGAGGCGCGCTATGCATGCCAGTTGCGACTCCTGCGGGGGTCAAAGCAGTCGTGGCAGTCACGGAAGTTGTGGCAGTCATCGCAGTCGTGGCAAGCGCGGCCGTCGCCGCAATCGCCACTCCCGCTCCAGACGTGGCAGTTGCCACAGTCACAGCAGTCGCCACAGTCGTGGTTGCGGGAGGCCCGGAAGGCCCAGCAGTCGTGGAAGTCGCGTCAGTTACGGCAGTCTCCGTTACTAGAGGCACAGCAGTCTTGGTTGCGGGAGGCGCGGAAGGCATGGCAGTCGCGGCAGTCGCGGCAGTCGCGGAAGTCGCGTAAGTCGCGGAAGTCTTGGGGGTGTAAGGCGCCGGAGTCGCACCAGTCACGGCAGTCTCGGTTGCAGGAGGCGCGGAAGGCATGGCAGTCGCGGAAGTCGAAGCAGTCCCGGTTGTGTAAGGTGCAGCAGTTGTGGCAGTTTCAGTTGCGGCAGTCGTGGCAGTCCCGGTTGCGGCAGGCCTTGGCTGCAGTTGGCCCAATTACGCCATGTGCTGTAGCTGTGGCATTCTTGGCTGATGCGGGGGGCGCGGCAGTGGGATTTGCTTCACATGAACTTCCCACGAGCTTCACAAAACATGGAAACTCCGGGTGCATACTGGAGAGGTTTGAAGGGAGAGGTTCATGGCTGGCAGTGTACTCCTTCATCAGGTTGCCCCCTCCTTCTGATGACAACAGATGTTGCCCCAAACCCTTGTAGGCGCCAAGGACTCTGAGCAGCTCTGAGACGGAAGTTACAGGTGAATCCATACGTCTAGCTTCACAGAGCACTGACCTTTCCTGCCACATCAGCAAATGTTGCACAAAAAGTAAATTGTGCTGTTCAAAAAATACTTGCTGACACAAATCAAAAAGAAACAATTACCTCATGACGATATTCATTTGCTTGTGGTGCTGTAGAGAACCGCAGATTTCCTTACACATGCGACTGAAAAGTGGGCCTTTTGAGTAAAAAGAGGTTTGTTTTCAAATAACAACTGCTTGCATCACGCTATTGCAGACATGCTTGTGAAGCGGCCTCCGCGCCGTTGCCACAGGATGCAACCGGATGATCCGTTGCGGGAGGACAACTATCACTCTGAATGCCACATGGCGGCCATCTTCCGTTTGTCAGGGGTGCCTGAGATCGATTACAGAGTGAAAGGCAGATTAGGCGGCGGCATCAACGGTTACAGAACAGTCGCAAGTATGGGAAATGATCCATCTATTTGCCGGCTGGATGCTCCAACTTACAACTCCAAGACAAAAGCCTAATCTGTAGCAGGTATACACCACCGGTCGTCTGCTTTTAGTGTCTGTCTTCACCATGAAATCAACGAGTCGAGGTTCATGACGACTACAAGGATTTCTAGTCACCCATGGATGCTGTAGAAACTTCTCAAGATTCAACGTGAATTTGGTTGTCGACGGCTGCATAGCCTCTTTCATCCTCAACGTCTTGTGCGCTGCCCAGACCTGCAGAATAAGCCAAATAGTTGCTGGACTTGTCGTTTCAAACTTGTTCAGATTTCCGTTCCAGTTCTTGATACCTGGGCTACCATATAGTTGCTCAAAGGTAGAGTTAAAGCCCCTCCACTGCTTGAGACTGATCGCGCACACTGTCTTTACGTTCGCCTCCTTGTACGGACCCTCCTCCTCCTTGAACGGTGACTGATCTGCAAAGAAACGAAGGATTGAGCACTGAACAAAGGTATGTCTGGCGGCATGCAACATGTTAATGCCTCCATGGTAACATACCGAGATTAGGCATCACAAAAGGAATGGGCATAATGCGCCATTCGCCCTTGCCTTCATTGTGTTTGGCTTGCTTGCATTTGTGTGCCCTCTCAGAATTGGTTGTACCATTTTGGCCGCCGGACCCGGACACAGCAGACTGTTTACTACCATTGTCCCCCATCGTGAACGGTGAACCTGCTCAAATAGATTTTGACGTTACATTAGTCGAAGCACGTTTTCTCAGCTTGAGTCATTTCAACATACGGAAGCTGTGTATTCACGCTCAGTGTTGCGACTTGGAAAATGTAATGAGAAGCATGCCATAGTTCAGTTCTACAACCCATGAAACACATTTATTTGGTTCATTAAGGTGGTCTTGAGGAGTAGTCGTCACAGGTTTCAAGAATGCAAATCTATAATTCTCATATCTCATCTTCACTGGGAACACGATGCAACACGGCAAGTTTCTCCTCCACATCACTGTCTGCATCAGAAAGGGGGTCTAGGAGGGCCTTCCGGCCCACTTGGTCAGTGCTGCCTGCAGGTTTTGAACGATGCACTAGTTTCACCATTTTCTCCCTCGCCATCCTCTTCCTACTCTTCAGACGTTCTCCAAGAATGACAGCAGGCACGGAAGCATGAGTAGGTGCAGAAGGGGGAGAACCATCAGGACGAAAATCTGGGGCAAGAGCAAGAGCAGGACCCGTTGTTGGAGCAGAAGCAGGGGTAAATGTCAGCGCTGGGGCGGCAACAGCAGCACCACAAGGGGCAGATTTGCGTGCACCATCAACAGTATCTTTATCCGCCATCCCAAAAGGGAGCACGGGAAGGTAACGACCAGTTCACACAGTTGTAGCAAGCAAAGCCAGCCAGCCTGGAACGCAGTCACACACCTGGATGACACTGCTTGCCACTTCTTTGCCTCTGACCGTGGCTTCCCTGCCACTGGTCGTCTCTTGCCACTGGTTGCTTCTAGTCGCTGGTTGCTTCAAGCTTGGGAGGCCGATGAGAAACATCATGAGGTGGAGGAGGAGGTGGAGGAGAGGCAGCAACCACCGATCGTCTTGCCGCCGGTTGTCTTGCCGGCGGCCGTCTTGCCGCTTTTCATCTGGCCGCCGTTCGTCTTCCCGGCGGTCGTCTGCAGAATCTGGTCGGCTTGCCACTGCCTACCGCTGCTTGCTGCACCTTGCCGCTGCTTGCCGCTGCTCGCTGTTACAAGCCGAAGATTGCCGCTGCTTGCCGCCACTTTCCGCCCGCCGCCGCTTACCGCCCGCCGCCGCTTGCGGCAGCTTGCCTAGTTGTACGTGTGCAGCTGATTTTCACCTTTATGCTGCTGCTTCTGCCTGTCAACATGTTGTGAACAATTGCTTCTTGCCACAGCTTCCTGCTTCCTTTACCGTCGTTGGGGTTTCAGATTACATGTCCGCTATCCGCTGGATGATGGTGCTGGGGCAACGGAGGAGCAATAGGCGGCGGAGGCAACGGCGGATGGACCCTCCGCAGTCCGCCCGGCGGAATCAAAGGACGGGCTAGGGTTTCAATTCCTACTACGACGATGGACCCTGTAACGAGTATCCAGTTCGATGGTCGAAAAGACTTGCATATCCCACCCTGTAGCTTGGTTGGTCCAAGTCACACCTCACTGCGCTGTGCGACATCAAACTATGTGCTACAGCTGAACATGAATGTGATCGATGTGGAAGATGAGGGTTCGCCCGGCTGCCTCGAGCAGACCTTTTTGCTTGGAAAAGATGCCTTCTCATACTTTGTCCCTCGATAGACAATCAGTTTGCTTGTTTGTGCATCGAGTTGCCCTTCATTTTGTTGCGGCAACGACGTGAAATGTGGGTTTGAGAGGTATTACGTTTTTCGGTCCCGATAGTTTTGTGGGTGCACACCTCACTGCGTTGTGCGACATCAAACTATGTACATGACAATGTTCGTCTGCCGTGTCCTGTCAACAATGCCAGCCGGTATCAATGAACGTCGCACGTTTGATGATCCTTTCCCTCTCCGGCATGTCGATGCGGCCCTCCACGCACCAACGGACGTCAACCACACCCGCCACACATGCGCATTGATTTGCGGTTGCAAGCGATGACGGCGTCCGTGTGCGTCGAAGGCAAACAAATTATTCAAATGCATGCACAAAAAAGGAACTCACTGAGCTGCGGTATGAACGTTGAACCAGAAGATTGCGTGTGTGAAGACTATGCACTTTGTCATGGTTTTGCGAAGTACTCTTCGCCGGTGTTGTTTTTTGGTACACTGCCTAGAGCTGAACTGGAGGGCTTGCGATGTGCATGAATGTGATCGATGTGGCAGACAAGGGTTCGCCCGGCTGCCTCAAGCAGGCTTTTTTTCTTGGAAAATATGGTTTATCATACATTGTCACTCGATAGACAATCAAGTGCGTCGAGTGGCCCTTAAGTTTGTTGCAGCGATGAAGTAAAATGTGGGTTTGAGATGCATTGCGTTTTGCGATCCCGATGGTTTTGTGGGTGCAAGTCACTCCTCACTACACTGTGCGACATCTGTTGTGCTTTGTGCCGTCTTGTACAGTTTACTGTGACCACTCGGCCGTGTCCATACTCGTGCAGATCCCTGAGGCAGGCGGATCTGGTGACACCGGCGCGACGACAGGCGGCGGCCTACCTGTCTGGAGCTGACCGACCACTGTTCCAGAGCCCCAGATGTCACCGGGACTCCCTGCTGTGCTTTCTACGTCCTGCAGGCGCCTTTCGGCGGACTGGGCATGAGGCCCATTTGCATGTTTTTGCATTATATACTCGCTGTCAGTCGATGGATGCATGCATGTGACCAGTCGTTGCGTGCGTCTTTTGATTCTGCACGTCTAGGTTCAGACGGCGTAGGATTCTGACATGTGTGCGCAGAGTTACGGCCAAAACAGTGGTTTTGGGCCGGTTTTAGGACAGCTCTTGGACTGCCGCGTGCGACACCCGCCGTGCGCCGCGGCAGGTATTTATGCC
>SZWC01005560.1:10826-43399 GCA_023375785.1 Penium margaritaceum
TGTCCATTAGAATTTGAACCAGCCACACTCTCAGGAACTGGAAGGTTCGAGGCAGAAAGTGCATTTTGCAGCCGGTCATGAGTTTCAAACCTCGTTCCAGCGGTTGAAGCATCCACAGCCTTTGCAGACTCGTTAGCAGCAGGACCTGCATGAATGTGTTAAAGCCAGCAAGATGCGTGAGCGCAGTTCATGGCGTTCCACCCTTGATGGAAAGAGTAACAACACTGAAAAAAACTGACGAGAGCAGACAGGGATGAAAATCAACCAGACGAGGTGTACCTGCGGCTTGCGCTGTCTGCTTGTACTTTTCTAAAATGGCCTGTCTCCGCTTCCTGCTTTCTTCCTTAACCCGTTCCGCATCATCTTCGTCATCCCCTGCTCCGAAGTTCACCATCACGTCTGCTCCCTCATCTCTGCGTGCAATGGCGCGAAATGATTCTCAGAGATACGACATCGGTGCCTCGGAGAGAAAAACGGCGCGCTCCAAATGCAGGACGACTTACATCTCGTCCTCCTCTTTAGTCTGTCTGTTCTCCTTCTTATCCTGCCTCTCTCTCCGTTCGCTGTCCTCATCGCGTTCCCGGCCAGACCGCCGCCTTGAGTCGTCCTTCCCATGCCTCCTGGGGTCCTCGTCTCTATAGCGCCGGTCTGAACGATCACGCCCCTCACCCTCCCTTCCCCTTCCGCCGTAATCCCGATCCCTAGAATCATCGTAATCCCGGATGGAGCGCCTCCAGTGTTCAACATCGTCTCGGTGCCTGTGAGAGCTGGCGTTCTCGTCATAATCACGGCGTCTTTTTCTGTCGAGCGGAGAAAGGTCTCTCCTCCTCCTACCTTCCCTCGACCTCGATCGAGACCTTGACCTGGAGTCACGGCGGAAGCTCCTCTCCCTAGATCTGGAACGGGAACGACCACGTCGCGGGCGTTCGTTGTCTCGACCCATCCCAAGGCCGGGAGCGGGGGCGCTGAGACGAAAGGACGAAAAGTGGCGGCACTGTCTTCCTCGCGTCGAATTGCACAGATGCATCGCTTACGAATGTGATGGCCCACTTACCCTGAAGTACCTTCGCTCGCTCACACACCCAGGATATCCACTGTCCAGACAGGCTCGAAAAGAGAGGGTGGCAACTCAACTCAGGGGATGAACTCGGGTGGACATCTTTACTTTTGCTGTGACTGATGTGTGAAGGCTACCTCAACAAGACCAAGGCCAAACTCCCGCACCGATTACAATGTCATGGCTGACTTTACGCCTATTCCTTTCCGAATAAATTTTGAATTAAAATCTCTCCAAACCATTATCCACGCATGATACTCATGTTTTTGTCAAACAGGTATAATAACACCCTTCATTGCAAACACAGTTTAACAAAAGAACCTTCACTCTCTTGCCACATTCGCTCTTCATGAAAAAACCGCTCCCTTCTGATAATCAAAGTTGATGTATGATACCTGATTCTTATCCGATTACCATTTTACAAGATTTTCAATGTTTTGTGTCAGCAAAACCCCAAGAAAACATACAACCCCACGTTCTAATACAAGATTTGCAAGCCCAAAAAAGCATGTATGGTTGGTGGCGGGCCAAAAACGCACTGGGTTTCGAGTGTGCTCTAGCAGTGCGCTCGCACTAGGCAGGGGCACTGAAATTCTAGTGTCCTCGAATTGTGTATGTACACATCGAGTATGTACAAACACTAACCCAACATACATAACCCCTCCATATGGCTGGGGGTCTAGTTTTTCATATGGGAATAAATCACACGTTGAGTGCGTCATCAATGTTTTTTTTCATGGGGTACGAGCGCACTGCCCAAGTACACTAGCTCCACGCATTGGACCCCCCCCCCCCCATAGGGAGGGTCGAGTTTCCTATGTATGATAAAATCACGCACTGCATATGTGATCAGTGTGTTTTTGTGTGGGAAACGAGCGCATTGCCCTCATACACTAGCCCTACGCACTGGACCCCCTCCACAGGGGCAGGGTTCCAGCTTTCCATAGAGTACAAAATCACGCAATGAGAGCGTGATCAGTGTACTTTTGTGTGGGGAAGAAGCACACTTCCCTCATACACTAGCCCCAAGCATTGGACCCCCCCATAGGGGAGGAGGTCCAGTTTTCCATTTAGGACAAAATCACGCACTGAGTGCGAGATCAATGTGTTTTTGTGTGGAGAACGAGTGCACTGCCCTCGTACACTAGCCGTGCGCACTGGATCCCCTCATAAGGGAGGGGGTCCAGTTTTCCATATAGGAAAAAATCATGCACTGAGTGCGTGATTAGTGTATTCTTGTGTTGGGAATGAGCGCACTGCCCTCATACACTAGCCCCGCGCATTGGACCCCCTCATAGAGGAGGAGGTCCAGTTTTCCATAAAGAACAAAATCACGCACTGAGGGTGTGATCAGTGTATTTATGTGTGGGGAACGAGCGCATTGCCCTCATACACTAGCCCCACGCAGTGGACCCCCCCCCCCCCATAGGGGTGGGGATCTAGTTTTCCATATAGGATAAAATCACGCACTAAGTGCATGATCAGATTACTTTTGTGGGGGGAACAAACGCACTGCACTCATCTACTAGCCCTACGCACTAGACCCCCCCATAGGGGCGGGGGTCCATTTTTCCATATAGGATAGGATCACACACCAAGTGCGTGATCAGTGTGCTTTTGTGCGGGAAACAAGTACACTTCCATCACATGCTAGCCCCGCACACTGGATCCCCCCATAGGGGAGGAGGTCCAGTTTTCCATTTAGGAAAAAATCACGCATTGAGTACATGATCAATGTATTTTTGTGTGGGGAACGAGCGCACTGGCCTCGTACACTAGCCCCGCGAACTGGACCTCCCCATAGAGGAGGGGGTCCAGTTTTCCATGTAGGAAAAAATCGCGCACTGAGTGCGTGACCAATGCATTTTTACTTGGGAAGCGAGCACACTGCCATAGTACACTGGACTTATGCACTAGACACCCCCATTGGGGAGGAGGTCCAGTTTTCCACAGAGGAAAAAACCACGCACTGAGTGCATGATAAGTCTACTTTTGTGTGGGGAATGAGCGCACTGCCCTCATACACTAGCCTCGCGCACTGGACCCCCCATTGCGGGAGGAGGTCCAGATTTTGATAGAGGATGAAATCACGCACTGAGTGCGTGATCAGTGTAGTTTTGTGTGGGGAACGAGCACACTTCCCTCATGCACTAGCCCCACGCACTGGACCCTTGGTTAGGGGTAGGGGCCCATTTTTCTATATAGGATGAAATCACGCACAGAGTGCGTGACGAGTGTACTTGTGTGTGGATAACGAGCGCACTCCACTCATACACTAGCCCTACGCATTGGACCCCCCCCATAGGGGTGGGGGTCCAGCTTTCCATGCAGGACAAAACCACACACTAGACGGGTGCACTTGAAAAGCAGTGCAGAAAAAGGCCCTCGTTAACCATACCTCCTAAAAAGAAGATAAAACAACAATAAGGTTTCATCACTTGTTTTCTACGTCTCCCCCTTCAACCCGATGAGCCTAAAATCTATGCCAAATCCCGCTAGGAGGTGTCCTGGCTATGAGGTATGTCAACCCACAAGACATGCCAAGACTAATGTCGCAAGGCACTGGAAGCTTGACAAGACGTAACGCCCCTCTTGGCCATGAACAGAGTCAGAGCATTGAGCTCTAGATACGTTATTGTTAGTCTTGAACATAGTATCTGTACACATGTACTTTGTGTTTTCCTATCACGATTCAGATTCCCTGTGAAGAAACTTAGCTTCCATGTTTGCATTTTGTACAAGTCTAGCTTGGCATACCAAGGTATTGACAATAAATCAAGGCCCACTCAACCTTCGATGTGGTAGCGCAAAGCAGCAGTAGTAGCATTGCAGTGAAAACTCGGTTGTTGCGATTGCCACCATCTCCATATAAGGGAGCAGTAGCATAATGGTTGTCACATGCGTTTTATTGCTGAACCTGCACATGCACCGGGGTTTCAATGGGTGACATGAGCCAAGAGAAAGGACGCCATGTCACAGACCACAATCGACATCAAGAAAGATAGGAACAACATTTGGCAAAGGAAGTGTCAAGGATGGCGCATTGGGAGGCATTTGTGCAATAAGGTGAGGAGCAAGAATAGAAGGCATTGAGGTAGAAACTTGGATCTCAAGAGCTCTTTTGACAGGTAGAGCAGTTATTGATCCCAGTGCACACCCAGCGATCCCATTAGTCACATGTAGTGTAAGCAACACATAATCCAAATTTTCACAATCAATTGCATTTATTGCATTAGGAAACTCAACAAAAGACGATGCACCAAAAAAAGAAATACCAACAACTGACGTAGTAGCAACAACTATCACCAACATTTTCCGCCCATGTGCCTCGAGCAAGTCCTCCACCTGTCATGTAACCAATTATCCCTCCGTAGGTGCAACCCATAGCATTTGAAGTTGTGTTGCTTTCATTTAAGTCAAAACCATGAAGCGTTCCAGTAGCACTCCATTTGATGCCACACGAGTAAGCTGAGCTGGCACCATTGTCGCAAGCCTAGACGAGCCTCCCTGGAGCCTAGTGTCACAGGTTTCACCGGTTGCTTCACAACCAAGGACGGCAAGAAAGGGGGAGTTGGGCCCCGCTCCCCTTTCCATGGGTAGAGGGGGTGGTTGTGCCCCCTCCCTCACCCTTCAGGCATCGGCTTTGCCAGAGAGGGGAGAGACGGGGAGGAGGGTGCACTCCCCTCTCCCCTTCCTCTCACGCGCCGATTGCGCTAGAGAGGGAGAGGAGTGGTACACCCCCTCTCTCTCCCCTCAGGCATGGACGGTGCCAGAGAGGGAGAGAGAGAGCAGTACATCCTCCTCCCCCTCTTCTCAGGTGTCGACAATGCCAAAAAGGGAGAGGAGTGGTAATTACTCCTCCCCCCCTCGCCCAAAGGGTCGATTGCACCAATGAGGAGGAGAGGGGCAAGTCCTCCTCTCCCGTTTTCCCATTGCACTAATGTCGCCTAGGTGGAGGAGACAGGCAAACACCCTCTCCCCCTTGGCCATGGCGTCAACTTCGTCGACGAGGGCGGATAGGGGACGTTCTCCCCCCCCCTCCCCTTGTCACGTGGACTGAAGACCAAGAAGGAGGAGAGGGGGCGTCTCCCACTATCCCCTCCCTCTCTTGAAGGCTGCCAGCCTGCGGAAGGAGAAGAGGGATATTTCCCCCTTCTATTTCTCTCCTGCGGGCCAACAGCCAATGGAGATGGATAGGGGGTGTCCCACTCCCCTCCCCCTCATGTGGCTCATGGCCTAAGGGGAGAGGAATTGAGGCGTCCTCCCTTCTCCCCTCTTCTGGAGGGCCAACAGCCTAAGGGGAGGCGAGGAGGTGACCTCCCTCTCCCTCCTTCCCCCCCTCCCTCTGTCTAAAATAGGCAGCCCAAGGAGGAAGGAGCTGAGGAAACTTCTTCCCTCTTCCTCGCCAACAAGGAGCATGGCCGGGCAGACAAGCAAGACGTGGGGAAACCGTGCGCAAGTAGCGCAGTGGGTAGCGGTTGTGAAGAAACGTAAATGGATCGAGGTTTTGAGTGCCTGGCACGACATCAAGCATCCCGTTTTTGTGACGGAGAATTCTCTCCTCAACAATGTGATTTTTTAACATGTGTGGTTCCAAATACTGTCAAGGATGTTTAATTTTTGTGTGGCGACCGTTCTAGGTGCCATAAAAATCAGTTTAAAGCTCAAACCAAGCTCAAAATTTGCATGAAGTGGAAAACATCTGTGGCCAAACCCGAATGTGTGGTCAAATTGACCATGGGTTTCCAAGAAAAAATGATTAAAACCCCTGGTTCTGCCCTTCCAAAAATCAACAGTCCTGGTTTTCATTTTCTTTCCCGTTCTGAAACACAAGGTGGAAAACCAATAGCATTCCATGTTCTAAACGAAACCCACTTGGAAATGCTCCAATACCTAAAAAGTAGCACCAACACTACCTATTCTTTGTGGATGGACCTAAGAGTTTATGGTCTTTTGTGAGAAAAAACGGAAGGTATTAACTCTTCAAAGGCACGACATGGCCCAACGCGAGATGTACATGCGCTAAACAATGTTTGTTTGTGCAAAAGAGCCACTATGGCGAACACTAGGCTATAGAACTACAATAGCGATGTACATCGTGACGAATTCTCGATTCCAAGATAAAAGAACAAAGGCACTATATGCATTGTTACCACTCGACGACTCATCTACTCATCACAACAGTACAGACTATGCGGAATGCACAATACAAGTTTTGATTACAAGGTTACACGGGTGTTTTCCACATGCTCAACGAAAGTGCCGATTGCACTACGGGCAATAGAACAAGAGCTAGTTGCAAAGTTTTTGTCAATGTCAAACACACCTCTGAAAAAGTGTCACTTGCAATTTTAGTCACCAATGCTGAAAGCAGTGATGCCAGTGCCAAACACTGGCATCATTACGGCCGTATGACCAAAATGAATGCCGTGGGTGTGAATTGCACCAAGGATGCCAGGTAACCCATTTGTGAGTTGATTTTGACAAAACAAGAATTTGAGTGCCAATAGCGCTAAACACAAACGCAATGGTGGAAACCCACACAAGATGGTCGATTGACGAGTGCCGGTTGCACCTGGAATATGACCAACATGAAAAATGCAATCATAGCATTCACGCGAGCACCGAACGCACAATAACTGTGACATTGAATGCATGGCCAATGAGTGCTTCGATAACAACGAGAACACGAGTGTCAAATGCACTGTTGTCACGAGCACCGCTTATAAGATTGACAAAAGCTACGGGCTGCACTTTTGTCATGGGTGCCGGTTGCACCACTGATATGAGTGTTGAACGCACTACGACTGTGAATTTTGGTTGGACTAGCTATGCTAGTGTTGATGGTACAACGCATGTTATTTGGTGCCGATAACATTGATAACATGGGTGCCGATTGCACCCCATCGCATCCACTAGAAAGAACTAGCCAACTCTTTACATAGTCATGCCAACTTGTAGTAGACAACCACATGAAAGCATACAATGTATGTGCGGTGTGGTTCCATGGGGAAGTGTGTCGGGCACATTGATTGAAGCGCCAGAAACACATCGGGTGACGTTTGCAAGGCATCTTGATGAAGTCAAAGATGGTCATGCTCTCAAATTCTTCAAGTAGAGAATCGACAAAAATGTCTTGAAACAATCACGGACGGCTGTGGTGGTCATATCTATGTGCGAACGGCATCACAAAAACACTACGATCTCCATTGTCACCCACAGTGACGACCATTGGAAGTAAAAAACCTTGCCATGCCAGCAGTTTGGAAAGATACTTCCAAAAGAAGTACAACCCGAATGTTAACGAAGAAATCAGATGTGTGATGAGGACAATTTCCTCAAATTCAAACCATACTAAAGGTGGACAAACTCCTCTTATCCATGGAACGTGTTACAAGATCATAGTCGGTTGAGCAGCGGTTCCAAATGTGCGTGGCTTGGATGACCATAGAAGGTGCTAGAGACAACCCTATTCTCAATGGATTAAGGTATGCAATTTATACCATGGTACTTCAGCCACATGAAATTGGGTACACGACATACGTGGAATCATGCGCGACATGCACAAAAACCTTATCTAGAAAATCTTGGAGCATCGATCATGACATCAAGTGATGGATAAGCTAGATGGATGAATGATCCCAGCGGTTTTGTGACATCTGAACAAGATGACAATATCAATTGATGTTTTGGATGAAATTGGTGACACCATTTCACCAAAAAAGTAGTTTGGTGTGTGCACGACGTGTTCTACAACAACCGCACGTCCCATTGCGCTACATTGTTCAAAGGCCAATGTCATTGTTTGATGAATAGGCTCGTGTCATGATTATGCCATGAGATACTGAATAGACTCCGGTCATTGGCACGCTGACTTTACTCCTAGAGCACTGACATCATGCTACCTATACATAGTGTGC
This sequence comes from Penium margaritaceum, assembly GCA_023375785.1. NCBI lineage: Eukaryota > Viridiplantae > Streptophyta > Zygnematophyceae > Desmidiales > Peniaceae > Penium > Penium margaritaceum. The sequence continues at coordinate 18,804 of SZWC01005560.1, forward strand.
ATTGGATGCATCAGTACCTTTTGAAGGCTCCATGCATCATTAGTCATGGGCCATGCACGCATCAGTCCGTGATTGAACATGTCTATGATGAAGTCCTTAAATAAACTCTCAATGGTGAGACCATTGACACCCTATTACTCGATGAGTGATGGATACAAATCATGGTACCCGATTGGCACTGACGATGAAAAGGTACATGAGTGTACGAACAACCCTGTTCAAAAGACAAAGATAACTGTCATTGGAAGATTGTACATGCGTCAGACAATGGCGGAAACTCTTCCATGGGTATTTAACAATTTCAGACGTCGCAGTGTGGTGGTCGAAGACTGCAAGAGTTCCTTTTTGGTGTATGAGGGAATTGAAAGAATGTCCAGAGGGAACAGATTTGAAAGCGACACCTTCAGTCTACTTTCACTAGATGAGTGAACCTGTCGTGGATGTCTATAGACAAAAGTGTGTGAACCCAAGCTTGTGGCACGAGTTCATCCACGTTTCTGTGATTTTTTCATCTCAGGGAAATCAAGAGATACTCCTTTTCCACTAATGGAGTTCTAAAGTAGTATGACCATCTCATAGTTTTCTACAAACAAACTACGACGTAGTTGGGATCACGTCAAGGTCTCGGTTTTACATCTAGAGCTTATGACCGTGGAAACGACATATAAGCCTATTACTCTACGTTAACAACGTGTTATCACCCGCATTTTGGTGATCTGACCGACCACATAATGAGCCATAAACAACACTGAGAAAAAAATGACCAGTGTGTCATAGCCAAATGCTGATGTGAGAGGGCTTTTTGAGATTTGTGTATAGAAATGATCCTTCTCATCAGATTCTTTTGATGTTCCAAGAAACGTCTAAAAGTTGAGGAAATCGTGTCATGGTACACTAGTCGCATATGCCATGCTCTTCAAACAACATGCGGATGTATACCGATCATGCCAAATGTATGGTATAGTACCATGTATGCGGTATGGATGTGTAGAGTAAAGCCAACATATTTTGTATTGTCACAATGTAATTCTCCAAGAGTGATGTTAGCGACTACGATGTAGTCAAATCATGCTTCATTGGCCAGGAAGATCATGGTGAAGCGACTGAATTTCTTTGGGTTTGGGGATGGTTCAATTGATGTACATTTCTGAATGCAAGTACATTATGTTTTTGAATGTCACGGCAGTGGTATCCACAAGGGTGGTGGTTTGTCACGTGTCTTTGACAAGGGTAGTACCTTCGACAAGTACCTTGGTGAGGCGTATGAGAAATACTCTATTGAGTGGAAGTACCGAATGCACATGATAGAAGACATTGACGCATAAACAATTGCTGCAGCTTGGCAAACACAATCCATTGACAGGTTCTCAAATAGAGCCCTTGGACACAAGTACATAATCACAAAACAATTTAGGAACTAGTTGTTCTAGGATCACCGGGTGTGATTCAGAGGTGTTCGATGACAATCACATGGAAGTGACACCTAATAGGTGTTCTTCTAAGTCGCAACACAATGATTGCGATCATTGTACACACGTTTGGTGAATACCATATAGCAAAGACGTCATTCGTGGATAGAATCCATGGTCTTTGAGATCAGTTGTCTTAGCTAATGTACTTGTATGCAACATGCTTATGACAAGGACGTGAGCGGCAGCCTATGATGGCTATTTCATGTGTAAACGAGGGGATGATGGTTGCAACCAAGATCATCTAGGTCGGAGCATTGTCGTGTCTAATGACAGAAGTTGACGACACTTACGCGTGCCAGTTGACCAATGCTGCCCCCTTGAAAGATGAGGAAATCCTTTGAAAGGAAACAAAAGTGTGCTTAGCAACCATGTACTAGGACCTTGGTACCTCCCAACCCTAAGATAAAGCTACCATGCAAGGTGCGTGGGCTTGGTGGAGCTTGGTTGAGTTTAGCCAACCAACCCACGGGTGCTCAAAGAGTTCTAGTAGACCTATGCGTGGCCATGATCACGTGGCTGCAAACCGAATGGACCGTTGTCCAAATTTTGGATTGCACTTATTGACAATGTTGCGGGGAGGTACCACCTTGGCAACAACCCCTTTGAATAGATCATGTCCGAACGACATGGGAAGTGTTGTGTGGACCTGGACAGTTTTTGCGGAGATGCCCGGTTAATTGGTCGCAAGAATGCTCATTGCAAAGGGGAAGGAGGCGTCACCACATCAGCTTGCTAACCACGTACCACACGGAATGTAGGAAAATTCATTCCATGAACCCTCCCCCAAATTGGCAAGACATTGTTGACAATGTACATCCCAAAAGGCATTGACCACAGCACCGATACACACGTGTGATGAATCTTCTATGAATACTCGCCAACACTTGTGAAGAACGTACAAGGATTGTACGCATCTTGTCTTGGTAAGAGCCATGGTAATATGCAATCAATATGGAATGTTGTACGAAGATGATAGAAATCGTAAAAATCTTGCACGTACACGGTTGAATGTGCATGAACGCGACACAACAGTGTTGCGGGTGACACGATTTTACAACTGTGCCCTGTTGCATGCTTTTGTTACATGGTTTTCATCTTGGAGTACGCGATGGTCAAACCCAGATGAGCAAGGAAGAACCGGGATGGCTTGGAGGAAAGGGGGAGGAGTGTAGCCTATGGGCCATTCTTAGGATGAGAAATGGTCCACAAACATTTACGTTGTGTTTCGGGGACTAGAGGCTAGTCTCTCAGGGTGTCCTCTTCCGTAAATTAGTCTACGGGCTAGAGTCTGGATTAACCCTAGCCAGGAAGAAACAGTTCATGTGGACTCGAGGGAAGAGGAGTTCCGCGATGGAAGATCCATTGCATCACTCCTCCACACCTAGAAGGATGCTAGAGTCCTGTTTCCAGCGTGGCAATGCGACGTGGGAGAAGGAGTATTAGGTTGCATGTTTACAAATCTGCCCTATGACAATCATGTCCGTTTGTGGCACAGTTTGTCGAAGCCAAAATGGCAAAGGCGACCATTTGCTCCGGCTTCTTTTGCTTGACTATTCTGAGGACCTACGTTTTGGTTCCACGGTTAGTCGCAAAACGGACCACGTCCGTTACACTTGAAAAGGTTTGTGCCTCTTCTAATGCACGATAGTGACATTGCAAACAGCATAACAGAAGTCTGGCTCTCAGATTTAGTCTCAAGGCATCCCCGGGGGCATCCTGTTACATCATAAGACCACACTTGTGGATACATTCGTGGAGCAGGTTCACGATTATATTCATTCATCCGTACTTTGACAAACATCCTCTATGGAAGCTTCACATTCCACGAAAAACATCCCACCTATGTGATCTTATTATGGATTAATCCATTCTCATCAAACAAGCATTGAAATTCATCATGTCTTTGACATTGATAACATTTCACACGTCACATCAATGAAAGCAAACTAGACAAGTGCATTTGGCGAGGAGTAGTGGTTTTTACAGAATACTTGTTATAGAGGATTAAGAGCACGTTGCCAACCGTGATCTCCATACAAACTGGGTAGAAGCAAGAGGCTTCAAGAAAAAGGGAACAGCTCATATGGCCAGTCAGATGGAAAACCCATCAGGGTCAGTAAATATCTTGCCTTTGTTCTTTCTTGTTGGGACAACACCTTGTACACTGGGAGGAAGTAGTAGCTTGCATGCTTGTTTTATTGAACACGTGTACATGGAGCTATTGAAACATGGGATCCTCAACAACCACATGCTCCATACAATCACTGGTGCCACGAAGGAGATTCAAAGTTTGTGTGGGCTCGACAAATTTCTCACAAAGAGAAGTAACCAAATCGCGAGTGAATAAAAAATCCGGCCACTATTTCTAGGGCCATTTGACCCCGCATAATCCAAGAAACTGATTGATTGGATATGGCTGACAAGTTTGGAGATAGACTTCACCATTGTTTTTAATGGCAATAAATAAAATACTGACATGGTAGCATCCCTTTTGCATGGAGCAACATTGAAGTTGGTGGTACAATAGAAAGATCATCCTATTCTAATAAGAGATTTCTGGACATGAACCAAAGCCTGACAGACAGCTTTTCATAAACCAACAACGCAATGGAGGGCTTGGAGCTTTGTGGACGACAGCTTTATTCCAAGCGTAGATTACATGCAACCCCCTTCACCATATCCCAACATACGTGGAGATGAGTCGAAATCAAGACAAAGGGTCTCATCAAAGTGGTCGTTTCTTTCTCTCCCATTGCAAAACTATGTGATTTAAAGGTAATCTTATGTCTAGATCGACTGACATTGTTGCTCAATTAATTACTAGAAACTCTAACACTAAACCTCCATCCCTTTCCTTTCAACAACTTGTTAAAGAATTTGCCGCTTTCAGTTGATAACTGCTAAGACCAATTACCAAACTGTTTGGCCTTCCAGGAGAAGAGGTTAAAGTAAAGTACATCTTTCAAAACTTGTACAACAATGCACATTTTGGAAAAACAACGTGAACAAAACATGGAAAACCACCAAGAAATATCTTAAAAATCAAATGATAAAATACCCATTATCCAAGGAAGTGCTGTACATAATTATGCACAAGAAGAAAATTCAGTAAAACCATCACCCCTTTGGTGTATAGCCTCGTAATTAGACTCATTACTTATACCAATGTACAAAATCCAACTCCACAAATACTCCTACCTTGCGAATTCTTTTATATTCTTTCCTACTTTAGACATCAAACCAAGACCACATTCCATCACTTTCATTCACAACCTGAGCTTATGGATGCCAGTCCATGACGTATGAAAAAAACAAGAGAAAATATGAAACACAACATCATCATACCAGAATGAGAACTCTCCAACCAGAAAAAACCAAATTCAAAAGAAATTCTATAACATCCGCTAAAGGGGACCTTTTGGACCGCAAGGGTCCAGCATAGGTTCCCTCACCTCTAAGTTTATCTGAGCCGTTCGTGATGTGTACATTGATGAAAAAACAGGAGCATGGAATTTCACAGGAACTATGACATTTGAGTATACATTATTCCTTGAGGCTTCCCATGGAATAGGGAGAAAAGGAAGGAATGTAGAGGAAAAGATAGGATGGAATCAGTATTCCTTGGGCTTTCTTGCTATCTAATTCTGGTTTAAATTCCCGTTCACGTCCTTGACCCTTCCCTAGAGCTTCGGTTGTCAAGTCTTCAAGATTTAAAAACCAAGCGCTAAGCTGCAACTTGTAGCTTGCGTCGCATGCTGTCTCGCGGAGTTCTTTGCATTTTGCTGGTTGCCAAATCCACGTGTCCTCCCCGCTGTCACAAGTCAGTGGAGGACTGTGAGCAGCTTGGATAGTTCACGTTTTGCCCGCAGTCCCTGAAAGACGTTGCGTAAGCTGAAACCATGTGTAACACAAATTGATTTCTGTAATTTCAAATGTGATTCATCCATGAGACTGGAGTTATTTGGGTGCTTGAAGGTCAAAGGAGAAATAATCACATTAGTCAAATGTAACGCGGGAGGACCAGCTTGGCCATCCGACATTGCGATAGCAAGAGGGTGGATGCAAGCCACCCCTCGCTATTGTGAGAGTTGGCCGGTGGCCAGCCATGCGCTGGCAACCGGCTGGCCGGCAGCCAGCCGGCTGGATGGCCAGTGGCCGGTCAAGTGGACGGCTGTCCACCAGCCGGGGAGCCATCAGCCGCCAATTCAGCTGGTCGCTTGATCGGCGGCTATGAGGCCACGAGGCCTTGAGGGCCAAGGCCTGTGGCCTTGTGCCCTCGCCCTCGCTTGCCCTCCTTGCTCATGTCAGCAAGCAAGCACAAGGGATAGAGTGGGAGCGAGGAGCGAGATGCACACTAGAAAAGTAGGCGTAAAATGGTTTATCATGCCTCATACGTGACAATTTTACACCAACACGTATAAAACAAACCTCGAGTTTGCTTAGGAAAAATTATGAGTTTCTACCTCGGAAAACTTGTGCAAACTCATGAGCTTGGGGTAATACCCCCCTCATTTTGGACCGAGAACGAGGAGGTGATGTAGAAACAAGAATGGGCCTCCAGAGACTTGATGTATTCAAGTCTATCTGCACGGGTCATTGATGATGATTGCCCCCAGAGTGACGCGGAAGGGAAACCCCGTCAAGCAAGCTCTGGATGCCATTCTACAAACTCCGATGATGACCTTAGTGCAAGAGCTAGAGACTTGACCCGTTACAGTGGCTCTCAGCGCCAAACGACCCTCGCGATCAATTGTGCAACGGTTTGAGCGACTACGCCAGACATAAAACGTTGCGAGTAGCTATAGCAGTAACAAAAACGCCACTGGGGGGTACGGCGTCTACACCTACCTGTTTCAAGCATTACAAAGTGTATTAAAATGCTCTTAAGGAGCTCTTCTTCACCACCCTCGTTTTTTTTTTCATTCTATTACGTCCAGGGGGCTAGTTGAGTTTTTGTGGGGTGGGGTGGGAGGTGCCCACCCCAAACCATAAGCTATTCTCCTCCTCTCAAGAGTCGGTCCTTCCTCCTTCATCCAAAAATTTGAGTAGTGCCCTTTCCCAAGATTAGGGACTCTCATAGCCTGAGAGGACCCTAAAAAGAGGGAGGGTGACACGTTGAAGATTTTTTACGGTGCTCCAATGCCGCCAACTCAAGGGACATGCTGCCAAAGAATGTGAGAGGCATGAAGGAACGTGAAGAGGAGGCCAGGGAAGACAAGAAGACAAGAGGAAGACAAGAAGTTGGAAAAATAGTGAAGGAGCTGTTAGGAATTGGTAGAATTCCTCTCCCACTATCCGCCCTTATTTCATGAGCTGCACTCACATTTTTTGGCATTCACTTGTATTGCAGTTTTTTGTTTTCTTAAATCCTAGTCACTACCAATTTCCGTGAGTCACCGCTTAGGAAGACTAGTTTTAAAATCCACATTCTTATGTCAACCGTGGAGGCCGAGAAAAACTGTGTTTTTCTACGATGTGGTTGTGCCAACCATGGCGGCCCAAGAAAATAGATTTAAAATTCATAAGTGCCTCACCGATTGTGACAGCAAGGAGGCTTTGGGAGGCATAACCTCCTCGAAGTTGCGGGGTAACCCTCTAAACGATCTTCATGTGCGAGTACTGCGAGTGACAAAATGGCAATGGCCGGACCATTCAAGACCAACAAGGGCAAGGTGGTGACGGCCTCAGCCCATGTCCTTGGCTGACAAGAAAGTTTGGATGCTGCTGCCGCAGCCACGGTTGCCAAAACAAAGGCAACCATACAGCCGAAGGCAACTGGTGCCAGCCCCGGTGGCATGGAGAAGCATGCGGAAGCCAGAAAGGTGCTTGACGAGTATGTCAACGCACACATGTGCGGCCCCCATGCGACAGACGACGTGCTTGAGGAGGACCACCCGGACGGGGACCTTGATGAAGGGCACCACGCGGATGATGGCAAGTATCATCATTGTTGTGCGACAAACACAAGCCGTTTGCTTGAGAAGGGAAAAATGCTTGCCCGATCACGTGAAGTTGTCGACAACAGGAACGCTGCCAAGAGCAGCAATGGCGCCAAAGTTTGTCATGTGGGAAGCTCTTGCAAGAATGATCTAGATGATGTTGCTGGGAAAGAAACTTGTGAAAGTTGTTGGAGGCTTGTTGAGTTGGCTGCCGAGGCGACGGGCTGACTCAAGATAAGCACTGACGGTGGGAGTGTTGCACCACTCGTAGGAGTGAGGATGGACCCCCCTTCCTACGATGTGGCAGTGATGGGATAAGCCAACACCCAAGAAGACGTTAGCCTTTTTGCAAGGTGGGACTCATTGGAGGTGTGTGCGAATAAAAACATACCCTCCTGTAGTAGGTAAATGTGCACGGATAGTGGGAAGTCCCTGATGCTATCACCGACACTCTGACAACATCACAGCTAAGTTTTGTATTTGCCAACCGGTTGGCCCACAGTGGAAAGAGCATCACGGACCTTGACCGTCATTGTCATTTGCGGAACCTAGCCATTGAGGAAGGAACCCATCAAAGCAATGACCTTGACAGGGCACTGTAGAGCGTATCCCAAGTGCAGATGCAACATCGATCACAATGGGCCTTAGGTGCTAGTGCCATCACTAGTGGCAACGACGACTTGCCTACCTCAATGAATTTGGGGCCGGTCATGGACACGTCCTTCCTCCATGGTGTGTAGACCTTCCAGAAGTGCGTGAAGCTGATGGACTGGCTGATTTGCATGGAGCATGTTATACGTATCTCGGAGGGTCCACTCAGTCAGTGGGGCGACTTTGCCATGGCACAACCTATAGAAAATCTCTTTAAGTATGTGTTAAAGGAGTGGGGTGCGTAGCAGCTGCACCTCAAGGGGCACCCCATGGCATGGGAGGCCTTTTGTATGATCATGCATGAAAAGTGTATCTACCATGAAGAGGCGCAACACGCCTTCCACAAGATAAAGGACTTCACGCAGCTAGGTAGCTTGCTTGGAGCCTACTTGGGCGAGTTCACCCTTCTCACGAATGAAACCAAAAGCTTCAATGGGGGCGATGGGACTCAGACCTTCAAGTACCCGGTGTCCATGCTACTGGAATACTTACATGATGATCGTACGAAAAGATGAAGGATAAGACCACCACAATGGCAACCAGCTAGGCTTGGACAAGTTGGAGGGTATCGTGGGACTGCATGGGGAAAGTGTATTCGGCAAACCGAAAGCACTACTCGGACGCATGGCCAAACACGTGTACATAGCAAGGCCGCGACATGCACATAGATGCTGCTAAGGCTGGTGGATAGGCCTGACAGCGAGACGAGGCCAATGGCAAGCATCCCGTAAATCCTCCCGCCAAGAAGGCTAGTGAGTACAAGGCCTCCAACAACAAGCAAAGGCGTGACAATGACAAGTTGCAGCCGGCACGTGAGCATCGCAACACAGCCTTCCGCAATGGACTCTGCCACAACTGTATGGAGCTTGGCCAGTTAAGGCTCGTTGCCCTGAGGCTGGTTGTGGTGGACAAGAGGCTACGGTGTTACCCGCAACAGGAGCACTTTGTGGGGATGGTGCAGCAGGAGGTCACCGATAGGGCAGTGGACAGGGTCGCGGTCACGACAATGGGTCCGGGGTGGTGACAAACAGGGTCGTGGGACGGGTTTTCTCCAGTCCTGAGCAACGTTAGTGAGGACCACTCAGGGGTAAAACTGGATCACAAGTGTGGGTTCATGTTTTCAGGCGAGGATATTTCACAATTTGATTTTCTTACGATTTCAAAATTCTCTGTTGTTTTCTCCCCTCTTGTTGAACCTCGTTCCACACTTGCTAACCGTCACTGCCCACTAAAAATTCTTAGTAGTGGCAACACCAGCCACTGCACGAGAGTTGTGTGATGTAGTGATTGAAGCAAACATCCTCAAAGTAATGAGTTCAATCACATTCCTTGTACCTTAGGTTGACGTTTTTGACCCTGCCAAATTTAAAGGCTGGAATATGCTAGCCAAATACATACGTGTCCACAAGATGTGGAAATGAGGAGGTGAATCATGGGAGCTATGACGTTTGCTGTACACGTTCGTTTTTACCACAAACTCAGCTTGCCATCGTCGAGCCTGTTCACTCAGAAGAGTTGAGGCAACATGATGATGCAGTTCAAAGGAAACCTAGTTGGTGCTCCCATGGATGTACTGGCTGACACTAGAGGAGATGACTCTTTATAGGTTGGCCTAAAGTATGTGCCATCGAATGGCGTAGTTGTCGTGGGTGACAATTGTATGGTACCCATTATCACTACACGTAAAAGAAAAAGCTGTATTCAAGAGTACATAAAGAGTGTCAGGTTCAAGGTACTCAATCTTTTTGACCCGTTTGACGTGGTGCTAGGCGATCGCTGGCTCTGTCAAAACAAGGCTCCAACATCCTTTGAATCAAAGTGTTTGATCCTCCAAAAGGGACAGTGTCGCTTTACGCTGATTCTGAGAAAGCAATTGTCACCGACCCTACTTAAGGTCCATGTTAGCTTGTTTGTGATGCAGGTGAAGAGATGTATTTGACAAGGTTGTTGATACTTCTTGGCTCAACTAGAAAAAAGTTGAGGAACGGGTGATGAAAAACATGCCGTTAGAGATCAAATCTCTATTTGTGAAGTTCTTGATTGTATTCCAAGACCCACCGGCTCGGCTTCCACCACAATGATAGATGGGCCACACAATTCCGCTACAATCAAAGACGACTCCTTTGTTCAGACCCATGCCTTTGTCCGGCAAAGAGGCAAGAGGCCAAATGCAAAATCAAAGAGTACCTGGAAAGGGGTTGATCAAGCCAAGTAGCATGCGGTACGATGCACTGATCCTTTATGTGAAAAAAGGGATGGTGGTATACGCATGTGTGTGGACTATCGGGTGCCGAACAAGATGACGGTGAAGAAATGCTTCCCCTTGCCGTGAATCAATGATCTAGTTGGCGATCTCCAAGGGGAAAAGGTCTTTTCTTCCTTGGATTTATCTCAAGGGTACCACGTAATCTACATTACGGAAGATGATGTCCCCAAAACCGTGTTCCAGACGCACATGGGACATTGTAAGCTACACGGCAATTTCATACTGTGACAAGATCGCCCATAAAAGGCGGGGCAGGTCCGTCAAGGAGCTCGCCCACGGGCAAGCTCACCAATCGGCAAGCTTGCCGAGCAAGCTTGCTCGTGGCGAAGATCGAGCCTGCACACAAAAAAACAAAAACAAAAAAGGAGAGAAGGAAGGGGGAGGACAAGGGGGGGGGGGGGTCCTGAGTGGGCCACTCGAGTACAACCCCAAAAAGGGCACCCGAGGAGGTGGCACCTGAAAAAAAAAACCGGGTGTACCCACACGTTGGTGCACTGAATTGTTGTCGACAAATGACAGCCAAGAGCTAATGAACATCCTAGCAACATTCCAAGAAAGAATGAACCAAACATTCGCTAAGCAACTCGCTCCTGGGTGACATCTTGGTTTTCTCCAAATCCATGGAAGGGCACATAGAACATCTACGCAAATTGCTTGGGATCCTTTTGACAACAAAAGTTCTATGTGAAAGTGATCAAGTGCAAGTTTTCACAAGATGAGCTCAAATACCTTGGACAAATCGTCAGCAAGGACCGTATCCGTGTTGACCCACGAAAGGTCCAAGCTGTGATGGACTAGCCATGCCCAAAAAATGTTGGGCAGATTTGGTCTTTCTTTGGCCTTGCAAACTACCCCACTGGTATTTGAATTAAAACATTGAGATTTAATGAATTATGTGATCCTTGCTTTCAACTATGTTTTTTGGATATCAGTTGTTTAGGTGATCCAATTTGATCGAATTGGTGGATTTTAAGGCCCTTGAATTCAACGAACTCATGTTCAAAGTCTTGTGTATAACGTGTTGTTCTATGTTGATCAATGACCCCTATGTTTCCCAAGTTATATATAGTAATGACACTTGTGCATGCATCCTATTATCCACATGTAGGAACAAATGCTTTATAAATCAACCAGGGAATGCACGAGGGAATATTGGATTGAATTATTTATGTGGCTTCTTGAATTCAATGAGCTGGGATTTCAATCGATTTTAACTAGATTTCAAAACATTACAAACGAATAAAAAGACAAGGGGTACTTTCAACGACTTATGCAAAGGGTTTTTACCCCAGTAGCACCGCTAACCAGGCTCACGCGATATGACTTGCATTGGGAACGAACATTTGATTGCGATAACAACTTACTCAAAGTCAAAGAGCTTTGATCTATAGCACCCGTCCAAGCTTGTCCGTATCCATCACAATTGTGGGAGGTTCAATGTGATGCGTCTGTAGTAGGACTCGAAGCCGTCCTCGTGCAGAATGATAATCCAATGGCGTATGAGAGCTCGGATCTCATCCTTGCGGAAACGCGGTACATGACTGGGGATCAAGAGATCCTTGCGATAGTATACACTTTCAAGATGTGGCGTTGTTACATGGTGGGTGCTGAAGGATATGATGGTCATGGCCGACAATAACCCATTCGTGTTTTCCAAATGCAACCAAGCTTGTCAAGACGACAGGCATGTTTGAGTAAATGCCTAAGTCGATTCTCGTTCACTTGGAAATATCAGCTTGGACGCATCAATGTGGCCGATCCACTATGCCGATAGCCTGTGGAAATCAAATCAACTACCGAGGTTGGTGTGTGTTTGATGGCAATCGCAACATCAATAGTGTAAACACCAGAACCCCTTGTACCTCTGCAATAACCACCTTGAGAGATTATCTACTACAACGGTTTTGCAAACAGGACATGGATGGGATGCTGTGTGGATTCATGGTTGTAAGACTCTTGAAATCTAGCTAAAAATGGATTGGTGGAGGTCGTAGACATCCTCTGGCATGGAGAATAAGTTGTTCCATATTCGGGAGACCTTCCAGCAAAGATTCTCTCTCAGTTACACGACCCGCCGGTCGCAGGTCGTGTGGGACCTCGAAAGACGGGGAGGACACTCTCGGACCACTATTGGTAGCCAGGATGGAGTGTCAACATCCGTAAGTATTGCATGACATGCGACCCATGTCTTCGTAACAAGGATAGTAACAAAAATCCTACTGGACTCCTCCAATAGCTTCCCATCCCAGGGATTCCAATGGAGCGTGTTAGCATGGATTTCATAACGATTCTTCCCGACATAGCTCGTGGCCACGATGCAATACTTGTGGTTGTGGAACTTCTGACAAAGATGACACACTTCATCCCCACAACCAATGATGCGAACGCAGAGGAGACCGCACATCTTTTTGTCGAGAGTGCCGTTATGTACCAAGGCTTGCCATTACCCATCATTTTCGACCAGGATAAGAAATTTTCTAATAAGTTATAGCAAAAGATGCACGAGTACTTTGGCAGCGACTCGCAAATGTCGACAGCGTTCCACCCTCAAACCGGTGGACAAACTGAGCACACGAATCACACTCTGGAGCAGATGCTCCACATACCCTACTGCTCATTAATTTTGACGACTACATTTGTCTGAGTTTAGTGACCCTTGATTCCGTTCAGATTTTTTTCGAGTTCAATGTATCAATGTAGTTCCTTAATTTCCTCCTTAACTCCACTCGTGGACCCTTAAATTCGGTGACGGGTGGAGGACACCTCTGCCGTGATCTTTGATTTCGGCGAATCGAGAAAAACGGCAAAAAGGTTTGCCCATGTGGCTGTTGCATGTTGCAAGAAAATTGAGGTGCTATGCGTGCGCTCTAGCATGACGGAGCGCACCGAACGCTGTCCGGATCTCTCGCCACCCCGTTGCCCCACTGCATTACTGTCACGATGACTTGCTGTTGCGTTGCAGAGGGCAACACTGCAACGAGACTGCATATCAGCGGTGCAGCGGGGCAGCGAGTCATCGAGAGACCAGTGCATCGACGGCATTCGTCAGAGGTGAGCGCTCCTCCATCAAGTCCCTTTTCCCTTCATTTGTAGCACTTCAAACAATTATACTCTAATTATAAGGCATTGAAAACCCCATGGCCCAAAGGGGAAAGCACGAACTCTTGATTTTGATCAATGTGCATTAAAGTTAACTTGATGGACGCTTAACTTTGACGTAAAAAAAAAACTTGTTCAAATCCGATGAGATTAAAAGACATTTATATCAAAATCAAGGATCAGTAGGGTATACGTGGACCCTGCCATGAATGATTGGGAGAATTTCCTAGCACCGGCAGAGTGTACGGTGACCAACTTGGTGAACGAGTCCACACAGCTCACACCGTTCAATTTGAACAGTGGTCGGTATCCATTGGTACCCTCTTCATTGGTGAAGAGTGGTAGTGCAGGAGGGCAGGTACCTTTTGCTCAAGGCTTTGCCGAGCGCATGGCTTTCTTGTTATAGGAGGCAAAGGGTCACCCTCATGCAGCTTGGCAAGGACAAAAGTCGCCATAAGGTCTCGTTTGGCATTGGTGAAAAAGTGTTGCTTAGTAGTAAGAACATTTGGTTGAAGTTCAAGGGGTGCGAAAACTTCTACCGAAGTGGATTGGGCCATTTTCCAATGTGGCATGCATCGGGCCAGTGGCAGACCGATTTCTGCTTCTGCCAAGTATGAAGATACATGAGGTTTTTAATATGAGCCTACTGGCTCCATATACGGCTGACAAAACCTTTCAGTCACTGCTAACAATCCTTGTTGCCGACGGCCGATATGAGGTCCTTCGCCTACTTGGGCACCGAGAGTGTACTCATTGGTCGTGCGTTGTTGGGGAGTGCCTCGTGCATTGGGCTGATTGTAGAAATGAACATAACTCAAGGGAGCCCGAATCTTGGTTGTCCACAAGGGTGGTCGATGAGTATTGGAGAAAGCTGACAACTCGCACAGATTGACGCTTGGTAGGAGGTACTGCCTTAATACGGAAAAAGTTAACAGCATTCTTGCAAGGCAACACTCATGGACAAAGACCGTAGGAGATTTAAGACGCCCAACATTGTTGTCGCACGGACGCTCCAGTCTAAAGGGTGGAGGTCGCTAGTCATGCTGACTCACAAGCTACAGTTGAGGTCCAAGTGCAATGCACATTTTCATGTCTAGCCGCTGATTCAAATCGCTTGTTTTCTTTCACGATGTTGACAACTCACAACCTAGCACTCTCACTTGTTGGTCATGAACTGGGATGGTTCGTAACAAGTGGGAAGAAATGTAGCGGGAAGGCTGGTTCGGCCCTCCCAGCTCGCGATAGCGAGGGGGTGGCTGCAAGCCACTCCTCGCTATTGCGAGGGTTGGCCGGTGGCCAGCCACCCGTTGGAAACTATCATGCTGGTGGCTCGCGGGCTGGGTGGGCGGTCAAATGACCGGCCGGCCATCAGCCGGCGAGCTATGAGCCGCCGATTTTGCTGATGGCTCATTCGGCAGCCAAGAGGCCGCGAGGCCTCAAGGGCCAAGGCCTGTTACCTCGTGCATTCATCCTTGCACGCCCTACTCGCTTGCAAGAGCAAGCGAGTACAAGGGGTAGAGCGAGAGTGAAGGGCGAGATGCTCACAAGAAAGTCGGCGCAAAATCGCCGATCTTGCCTCGCACGGGATAAATTCAAACCGGCACGTAAAAAATGAGACTCAAGTTTGTTTAGGATGAACTACAAGTTTCCACGCCAAAAAACCCGTGCAAACTCACGAGTTGGGGGTAACACCTTGCTGATCTTTTATTTCGATTGTAAACATTTTTTCTCCCTTTTTTGGTCAATATTGAATTTTTTGTCTTATGGTGTAGTAGCACCCTAATTAATCTGAAAATTCCACATGATAGAGTGTTTTATCCTTTCATTGTCAAAATTGCAAAATTGCAAATGATTTATGTACAATCGCGGTGCACATCCGGCTCATGAACTAGATGTGTGTGAGTGGTATGTGCGCATTAGAGGTGTCAGAGCTGCCAGTTTAGCATGACACGCTAATTCCAATGCAAATAAGCAATTTTGTGCCAGTCAGATGGCGTGAATGGTTGAAGGATGCAAGCTTGAGCCTATTCATAGTCAAATTCATGGAATAGGTTTTTTTTAAGGAAAGTTTAGGTGCTACCAATATTTTTTTTTGAGAAAAACGTTGAAAGAAATTAAAGACCACATAAGTTGGAGTTTTACAATAATCAAAACTAAACACCACCAGGGTACTTCCTCGTTTCGAACCTAGAACGAGAGGGTGAGGTAAAAACGGAAACGGGCATTTGGAGATTTGAAGTATTCAAGCCTCACTGCACAGGTCGTTGATGATGATTGCCCCTAGAGTGACGCGGAGGGGAAAACCCTTTGAGCAAGTTGTTGACGCCATTTTGCAAACTCCGATGACTACCTAAGAACAGGAGATGGAGACTTGACGCATTACAAAATGGAAGGGCCATAACGGTACCAAGTTTCCTCATTCACGTATGCTATGCACTCCGACGGTTGAAAATGCGTCACCACGTGCCTTGTGTTATAGAATTGCATGACCGGTAGTGTTTTGTTTGAAACACGGGTCTTCACTTGCCTCGAATTCTAGTACTTGTGCTCCATACGCCTCGTGGGGTATTGGATCATGTTTGGTTTTGGGTGCCAGCATACTTTATCCTTTGCAACGAGCGACAATATATCTAATGTGTACAATGTAAGTGGAGTTTTTACGCACACTTGTCAAAGTGACCGCACAATACATCTACTCTCTGAATACCTTTGTCTACGTCGTGTCCTTTGTTTGAATCTTTCTGGCTATTTTGAATGTCGCTTCTGAATTTCTGTTTTTTTTGGTTTGCAATGTTCAATCTTTGAATGAAGGGAGAAAGTGTTGCTTTTTTTCGTCTTCTTCCGTGTCATCCACAAATGGATTGAGAACAATCATGAACAACCATACAAGGACTGATTAAGGACCATGTTTTATCCATTAAGAAATAATATTGCACACGATGATGATGTGCTAGATTCCCTTGTCAGTGTTAGAAACTCCCCATGTTTGGTTGGTGCCTCCGGATTGTATGATTGATGGAGTGAACACTCAAGTCGAGAACGATCACGAGGCATATGGAAACATGGCATATGAAAGCGGGTGTGTTTAGGAAAACTTATTGGAGGTGGAGTGAATAGTTATCTCCTTTGAAAAGCCGGGGTGAATGTTGCCAGTGGCTTGAAAAATATTGGGGCTTTGGACCCTGTTGTGACGAAGTCACTGTGTGCTCTTATGCAACAAGGTGGTCTTGCTGATGTCCAGGATCTCTCTGCTTAGCAAGCAAACCTTGTACTCCAATATGCGTAAGTGGAATCAAACTTGTAATTGAAAAAGACTATCAAGTACAAGTATGGTATGGGGAAATAGCGGCAAAACACGGCGCAGCTCAATGCTTTGACACAACCTACCCCACTTATGGGCGCACACCTTGCTTGGCCGTCAAGGCTGTCGTTGCAAGGGTCTCAGCAGAGTCACCATACTTCAGGTGAAATGGCCTCCAGGTTGTCAGGCCAGCCTCCTCTCCACCTTGGCAGCCATTTCCAGACTTACTAGGTTGTCAGAGGAATTCTGACCCTCCTAGCCAAGCTGGTAGAGTGCTGCCGGACTTACTTGGTTGATAGAGAGGAACTCTAGCAAGACACACAGCCTCTAGATCCTCCTAACCAGGCTAGCAGAGCACAGTCAAACACACTGGGTCGACAGAGGAAGACTCCAACACAGTCCAACTGTCCAGACAGGATTGGCTCTGTAAAGTAGAGCTGAGGATAGACACTGAGTCAGGGCTCTCACTCATAGACACAACCCCTGGCCCACGTATGGGCAATGTTAAGCAAGACAGCTCAACCTAGGCAGCTTGAGTCTTGCACGTAGTCTGGCCACCACAGCGAGGTAGTCAGGCCTTCAGATAGTCAGGGGCGTCCTCCTGCCCAGGCTGGCAGACTGCTGCCAGGCTTACTAGGGTCTTGAGATGAGAGCGACTGCAGAGTCTTGGTTTGGAGGCGTGGTCTGATAGAGATGGACTCCTCATCGTTGGAGTTGATGTTGGAGTTGGTTGCTGAGTTACTGGACTGACTGAGTCCCGTCTGCTTTTGTATTGGGATTCTGGCAAGTTGACCAGTTGCTTTGTGCCGAGAGGAAGCTTCCTACTACAAGGTCGTAGCCTCCTCCTCAAGGAATCTTCCCGGTCCAAGGCACGCAAATTCGTCCTCAAGGAAGCTTCCTGAATGCTTGTAACTTGGCCGTGGTCCTAGTTGCTGAGTCGTGCATGTTCCCGCTAAGGCAGGGCGGTCCCCACTCTTGGCTCCGCATGCAGCTGCTGAGTCATGCATGTAGTAGCTCATGCACCTGCTGAGTCGTGCACATTGTAGTAGATGCAATGCTGAGTCATGCATGCACCACCTAATGCAGAGTGGTCCGTGCTCCAGATCCCTGCTTGCATGTGCTGATGCAAGCGGTCCCAGCAGTTCAGTCAGGTGTAGCCCCACCCTGACTGGTCGGGGCTCAGCATCCAACAGTGCTTGCTTGCACTGCACAGCTGCTGACCAAGCTGGACCAACAGGCATACATAGCCCTGCCGTGCATGCAATATACAAATCCAAGCTCCTTCCCCCCCTTGGAGCTGGATGCCAAGATTAAATCTGGCTTGTACATGGGAAAATCCTGCCCGAGCTGTCCCCGGATATTTACGAATAAAAATCTGTAACTTTATGTACAGACCTCCAATTGTCTATTCGACTGCGCCATGTTGAAGCTGTTGCTCAGCACAGTTATCGCTCACTCCAACACTCCCCCTTGATAGGTGAGCTGATGAATGCGGAGACTGTCGCATCTTTTTTGAATGGAGAAATGAGTGATTGGTGGAGTTTTCAGCTGCTAAAAAAAAGGTTTGCTGTCAGAGGAGACTTCCGGGTTACTCTTCGGTATTCTCTGGCTGCTTGGAATTTTTAGGAAGAAACAAGGCTCAAATCGGTCGAGTATGGCCTTGGAAATGCTTGTTCCGAGCTTTCTTGGGTTTTGTTGGGGCCGTTGTCTGCTTCGAGAAAGATGGGTGGAACAGAACAATTATATTGGGTGAGGTTGGGTTCACCTGCTCACTCCCCAACGAGATTGCTTCATGCAGAAGCTACCTCCCACAGCCCAAGCCAATGTGTCTCACATGGACGGGCTTGGTCGTGCAGTGGAAGGCTCTAGAAGCTTCCACTAACGAGGCGGTTGCGAGGCGGGACCGCCGCTTGGACCACCTGCTTGGACCGCTAACGTGCTACAGCCACCCCTGGCCTGCGAGTATAAAAGCCCGTTGCCAGTCTCATTTTTTTGATGTTGTAGCCTTTTGCTCCCCCTGTCGCTCAAGCCACCAGCTTTGACGACTCCACTATGCTGCTTTTGTTGCTAACTCTAGCCATGCCTAGTTGCTACAACTCGACTTTGCCAGAGCTTAGGCACTTAGCGTGCCCCATGTCCGTTCTTGGTCAGATCGTGACACTTTCAGACACCTCTAGCGGCTTCGAAGTCATGGTATCGTCACCACCGTTGCAGCTTCTCTGGTGGTCGTCGCTGGCGTTTTTGGTCGTTGCTTCCCGATTTTGTCGGCCCAAAAACTTACAACCCCACCTTTTGTGGTGAGTATTCGGGCTACCCTTGACGAGTACCATACTTCATGTCGACCAGAAACGCGCCCCTTCCACCTTTACTTTTTCTACATGCAGCCCGCCGGCTGCGTTGATTGGAGCTCGCCATGGCTCCACCGGCCATATCCTTGGCCTCGCGCTGCTTTTGTATGACCCTCCAACACCGTTCGTCGCTCGGGAGGCGGACTTCGGTCCAACTCCCTTTTTTTTCTCTCCCTCTTGGCTGCTCCTTTCAAGCGGAGGCCTTGCACGAGGCTTGCTGGTCGCCGACCAGCCAACCTACCATCGTGGCAAGGGGCTTCGCGCCAGCCTGTCGTCACGGCAGGGCTTTGCCATGCCGGTGCGTGCTGTCGCGGCAAGCCTTTGGGCTAGCTCGCCATTGCGTCGAGCTGGTGCGACGTCCACTGTGGAAGTCGCTCCACCTCCCCCCTCCCTCGGCACTCCCCCTTTGCCACCCCCTGTTTCGCTCGCTCCATCGAGATTTTTTTCTTCGGCTGGCTACTCCGATTGCGCAACTCGTGCGCGGCCAGCTGGTCCTACTACAACCGCGTTTCCTGTCCATAGTTCAGCGCCCACACAATTTTTGTTTTTTTGGAGTCGATGTCAGCACAGTACGCCACCGTAAGTGGTTGACTCCAGTGTAAGAACAGTGCGACGAGCTGTTGCAATGAGAATTAAAGAAGTTACTTGCAGCTGCTAGCTATTGCTTCTCAAGCTGCTGTCACTGCTTTGCTCCTTTGACAGCTACCACAACACCAGCTGAAGGAGGGTCCACGGCGGCAGGAAGAAACCCCGCCCTTGGATCCTTTTCTTGGGGAGAGGAGACCCGAAACGGATTTTCAAGGCTGTCGTGATAAAACATGCATTCCGGAAAAATTCTTTTTTGTATCAACTAGGCTACCCGCAGCAGACCAGGGACGTCTCCCATTCCTTTTTTTTTGTAATTGCTGCTTTTACTGCTGGTTGTTGCTTCCACCTTCCAGAAGGCACCTCACACGAGGTTGGCTAACCGCTCTGAACCACGAAACGGACAGGTTTAGCCATGTAGCTCGTGGTCGCGATGAGCTGCTCCAAGGTTGTTTCTGGACCTCGGACTCCTCGCCTTCACTCCGACAGATGCTCCGACTACTGCACTGTTGCTTCAGATCTTGTTGTGAGATGAGTTGCTGCTTAGCATGCTGTTCGCGATGTCTGACTTGTGACAGTGAGGAGCAAACTTGCCCCTCCAACGTTTGCCTTTAGGTGGAAATTCGAGGATGAGGTCCTCAACTGCTCCTGAGGTCCGACGACTCTGTCACAAATTTTGACTAGTTGTAGAATCTGGTGTTGAGTACCTGTGAGCAAATTGCGCATGTTGCTAGTCTCCATGCATGCCGTGTTTGTCAAGACGGGCTAACTGCTTCCACCTGCCACTCTGGCAGGATTTTCCATGGAGCGTAACCGCTTCATTCATGCATGCCACTAGACACGTGGTGGATTTACTGCATCCACCTACCGCCCCGGCAGGATTTTATCAAGGAGCGCAACTGTTCCAATTGTTCATGCCACCTCACATCAGGTGAGCTTACTACATCCACTTGCCGGCCCGATAAGATTTTTGCATGGATTACAACAGCTCTGTTTGTGCACGTTGCATTGCAAGCTGCTTCAAGGCTTGACCAACACCTTTGCTCTCCCTCCCCCTCACTTGGATGCAAAATGCATCCTTGCTGGTGTTGTCATGGTAAAGTCTGAATATCTAGAGATCGATGTGCTCTCACCAAGGGGATCGTTGCTATTGCAGGTTTTTCCTTTGGTTTTGCATTGCCTTTGGATCCACACCTGCTTGCTATTGTTGAGCAACACCATGACAATGTGTGCGATCATAGTGTCGCACATCTTGACTGTGGTTACTCCAATGTGTCATGATACTCTGTTCCACTTGTGCTTTTGTTGCACTTGTCGGTGCCGACGCTACAACCAAATGATACACTGGGATACCAACCACCCCATTTTTTTTGCTCAGACGCTCCCCTTTCTTTTGTTTTTCTACTTCTTTCTCTGCTAATGTCTGCTCCTCGTCATGGATCGGGTTTTGCGGTTGTGAGAAGCACATGTCAGACTGTTGAAAAGCATCTCTGTCTTGGTGCACTTGTGACTGTTGCGTCGATAGTGGTGGGCTGCCCCGGAGCTGCCACCATGATGCTTCCTCTTGTACCAAAGCTATGTCGATACAATTAAAGCTCGTGAGCTCTTTCTTTGAGCTCCCTCATACTCATGGCTCCATGCATGAGTACCTCCTACATCACTCCAACTCTTACAGGTCGTAGGCTGGCTTCTGCTTAGCTGCCTGCTGCATTGGCAGTGGATGCTACTGTCGCGTTGGGTCCGTACAAGCTTATGGAGAGTGAACTTGTCACGCGCTTTCAGGCTCATGTGAGCCTCTGCCTACTGCTGAAGGCACATCCACCTCAACTCCTATGCTTCATCATCAACATTTACCTGTTGGATTGGCTTCTGTTGGATGGAGCATGAAAACTCCTTATGGGATGCGGAGCCGCTGTCCGCTTTGTTGGTCAGCTTGTGGAAGTTTGGTGAGGCGTCCAACCTTGTGACCACTAGTGCCGACACTTTTCTCTAAAGTAGGCACTATCGTTGCGACTGCTGCTTGCCGCTGCCAGACTGCTGATGGCAGCCTGTTCCTTGGTCACCACTCCACCCTCAATGAGCTCTTGCAAGACGGTTGCTTGCATTGGCTCTCTGGCAGCCTGAGTTGCCGATGGCCTCCCTACTTGCGACTTGCAAAGCAATGCAAGGAGTGATGTCGACCCTCATGACATCATCACGTGGATGTTTATGAAGTACCGCTACTTGTCGTCAGCTGTTGCTTGTGGCACTATTGCATGCTTTGATTGTTGCATTGGTGTCGTTGTGGATGCTTTAACGGATACCAGAAGAGTTTGCACGCTTCCTCCATGAGCAGATGAAGCTGAGTTTGTCTGCTGTAGACAGACACGCCTTGGCATGTCTGGAGGAGAACTTAGCTCTGGCAGTCGTGTCCATGGCTTATGTGACGTTGATGAAGCCTTATTCAACTGCAAGGCCTCATTTTGTCGTTGAATCTGTGCCACCTGACCTTCAGGTTGAGCTGCTTGGACAGCTAGCAACTCACACGTCTGCCACTCCCGTTGGCAAATGTGATGCTGCTTGCCAATCTACTGCCGTTGCTCCGCACTTTCATGCTTGAAAGCTTGCTTCCCAGCTTTCTCATACTGACCTGTACCAAGCACTCGTAGTACGAGTGCCACGGACGGCACCTCCGTTGCAGCGTGTTGTGGCTGAAAAACAAAAAGCTGTATCATGCCTGATGTTGCGGATTGTATTACTGGCATCGACACTGGCATGAGAGCTTGTGGCATAAATTGTGCCACATGTGCCTGCCGGACTGTTGTAGTTCATCACGATGGTAGTTGTGCCAGTTGAAGCCGATGTTGAAGATGCACTTGCTGTTGAATCTGGGATAACTGCTGCTGAAGCTTAGGACGGTGAGCTTTGAAACCCATGTCAATCAACTGGTATCGCAAGACTCCATTTGCACCCACATTGTCTTGGCGTGCATTTGTGTGAAGTGCCTCCTATCTTGAGCGCTTCGCCTCCTCATCTATTGCTTGCTCTCTCCTTGGACCACATTCTTGGTCCATGCACAAGCTTGGCACTGAGAGGTCATTCAGTTGTTGAGAGACCATTTGTGGGCTCTCCATATTGTGGTCGCTCAATGCGTCCTCAATACCCCCATGTGTGCAGGGTCGTCACGTCACGCGCTCACCCTGCCACTGGTGAGTGATGACAGATGTTATCATCCTTTGAAGCTTGAGTTATAACTGCTGCTTCTTGCTGGCGGCATGAGTCTGCTGCTCTAATTGCATGTTGAACATGCCCAGATGTCCTTGTGCTCTGATACCATGTTGGGGTTTTGGAGCTTGTTGTGACGAAGTCACTGCATGCTCTGATGCAACAAGGGGGTCTTGTTGTTCTCCAGGATCTCTGTGCCCAGCAAGCAAACCCTGTACTCCAAAGTGTGGAAGTAGAATCAAACTTGTAATTGAAAAAGAGTATCAAGTACAAGTATGGTATAGGGAAAGAGCGGTGAAACACAGCTCAGCTCAATGTTCTCACAGAACATGCCCCATTTAAGGGCGCAACACCTTACCAGGCCGTCAAGGCTGTCGTTGCAAGGGTCTCAACACGGCCACCATGCTTTCAGGTGAAATGGCCTTTAAGCTGTCAAGGCAGCCTCCTCTCCACGCTGGAAGCCACCGCCAAACTTACTAGGTCGTCAGAGGACTTCTGACCCTCGTAGCCAAGCTGACAGAATGCTGCTAGGCTTACTGGGTCGACAGAAGGGAACTCCAGCAAGACACACAACTTCTAGATCCTCCCAACCAAGCTGGCAGTGCACTGTCAAATACATTGGGTCGAAAGAGGGAAACTCCAACACAGTCCGGCTGTCCAGACAGAAATAGCTCTGTAAAGTACAACTGAGGTTAGACACTAAGTCTGGGCTCTCACGCCTAGACACAATTCTTGGCCCACAGATGGGAAACGTCAAGCAAGACAGCTAAAACTAGGCAGCTTGACTCTTGCGTAATCTGGCCACCACAACGAGGTAGTCAGGCCTTCAGGTAGTCAGGGCCGTCCTCTTGCCCAGGCTGGCAGACTGCTGCCAGGCTTCCTAGGGTCTTGAGATGAGAGCAACTGTAGAGTCTCGGTCTGGAGGCGTTGTCTGGCAGAGATGGACTCATGGTGTTGGAGTTGATCTTGGAGTTGCTTGCTGAGTTACTGCTGAGTTACTGGACTGACTGAGTCCACTCTGCTTTTATACTGGGATTATGGCAAGTTGACCAGCTGCTTTGTGCCCAGAGGAAGCAACCTGGTATAAGGTCGTAGCTTCCTCCTCAAGGAATCTTCCCGGTCCAAGGCACGCAACTTCCTCTTGAAGGAAGCTTCCTGAATGCTGGCAACTTGGCCGTGGTCCTAGTTGTCGAGTTGTGCATGTTCCCGCTGACGCAGGGCGGTCCCCACTCTTGGCTCCGCATGCAGCTGCTGAGTCTTGCATGTAGTAGGTCATGTAGCTGTTGAGTCGTGCTGAGAAACTGCTAGGAAGCTTCCTAGCCTTGCTGCTGCTGACGTGGCGACACTGTCCAGTCAGCTGACGCACTAGCAAGCAGGCAGGTGCAGGAAACAGCAAGGATCAGGCTAGGGAGACGCGCAAAGTCTCATAAGCTTCAATAGCTTAGTAAATGCAGAGAGAGATGACAACTGACAGGTCCAGGACATAAATACCTGCCGCGGCGCACGGCGGGTGTCGCACGCGGCAGTCCAAGAACTGTCCTAAAACCGGCCCAAAACCACTGTTTTGGCCGTAACTCTGCGCACACATGTCAGAATCCTACGCCGTCTGAACCTAGACGTGCAGAATCAAAAGACGCACGCAACGACTGGTCACATGCATGCATCCATCGACTGACAGCGAGTATGTAATGCAAAAACATGCAAATGGGCCTCATGCCCAGTCCGCCGAAA